>JAVTVY010011039.1:0-55190 GCA_036873755.1 Hanleya hanleyi | reverse complement strand
TCAGTTTTTCATTTTGCAGAAAGAGAGGCGCTTTCTGTAAAATGACCTCTCTCTGACAAAACTGACGAAATCTGTACGGGTTACAATAAACATTGGCGATTTCAAATGAGCCAAGCCCTCACCTGCTGTGGTCGTGGGGAAGGTGGTTAGCTCACCGGCGTTTGCTGGAATACAAAGATGGTCAATTGCTATAGTGTATATGAACACAATGGATGCTTATTTGAATACAGTTTAGTAAAGGTTTGAAGCTTTGAAAGTTCAAAGGGAGGTACCCTTAAATATTTGTTTTACCAGTTAAGATAGCTTAATTGCAAAGTATATATTATGGTCAAGCTCTATCAGATAATGCAAACAGAACTTTCAATCGCTGATATCGTTAACCCGATTTTATCACAACCTACTTGATCAGGAAACTGTTCAGTTAGACCATTTCACTTTTGCAAACAATTGAGTCTGTAGACCCAAAGTCTGTAGTCTGCACACACAAACCAGCTATTGAGACTTACGTCACTCGGTCCACTCGGATTAATTAATAACTTACAAGCGTCTTTCTGACAAATGAATCCATAATCTGCGGAACATCCCATAGTTTTCCACCTCCCGAGTGGAATGAACTCAAATTGCCCTCCTACAATCACACAATTTCTATCGCCGGTATTGATAAGTGATGCCAGGTTGAAATATGTCGGCTGTAGAATATACATAGAATCAACCAATGGTATATGCAATTATTCCTCTATCAACTACAATGAATGAATAACGTCACACTGTAAAAATTGGCGACATGTTTAACGTCTTAAAATGAAACATGATTTTGTCCCAACTTTTGGGACATGTGAGTACGTACATATTTCATTTGGAAACGGCTTCATGTTTCAATTTGAAACACGTGTCATCCTCATATGTGTTAATGATGTCTCAATATGGACATGTCGTCGTTAGACATGTATCCGTTTGAAACATGTGACATCCTGCACAGTGAAACATGTGTTGTATGTACATCTTTCAATCTGAAACATGTTACGGCCGATACATGTTTCAAAATGAAACGTCTAAGCCCAAACATGACTTTGTCCCAACTTTTGGGACATGTCGCAACCGAAACGTGTCCGAGCATGTCTCAAACTTGGAAGTGATTCAAAATAGTCTATCTCCCATTACATGTTTCATCAGATCGCCAGATCGCCTGTGAAAGAAACAGAAATACACGAATCGTTTATTAAATTCAGCTTGCATCAGTTTTTATTCTCTTATCTTCGATGGAAGTCCAACTCGGATGTAAACCAACAATAACGATAGGCTACAGACAGGAACATATACAACAGACAAGCTTGTTCCTCAGGTTAACAATGAATGTGATCATTCCAGACAGATATATGTTCGGTACATCATGATTCCTGATGTGAATCCATTTATCATGGCGTGCAATTTGTTCATGACAATAATGTGCTCATGTTTTGGTGAAATAGATCACAGATTTACACCAAATGGTACATTTACATTCAGATATTAACCAAAATAATAATTTACTCAAGTAGCCACATCGGTCATGACACAGCCTAATCTAGCACACAGGAAGCAGCTCTCAACAGGGGTACTATATTGCATACAGATGTTGACCATACTTGGTGACTTAGATACATGAATATCTGTAACTTGAAAATGATTCTATCTGCTCGCGGTAAATATCTCCGAGTGAAATCGTTGAAATTCCATTCCGTTTCGGGAAATGGAATACGGATCGCAGATTATTATTAAGATAACGGAGTCAATATTTTCATAAATATAAAAAATAGTATCCCTCTCTCCTCTTGGTTTCATCTTCGCATATCCAAGTCGAACACCACACATGTTGCCTTGGCTGAACATATAAACACAATATCTCCCCAGAATATGAGTTTGATGATGTCATAGCTCTAAAAATATTCCGTGATCCATATTTGGAGGAGTGCAATTTATGACCTCTTTAAAATTCAATTTTGATTGACTATTCGAAAGAAATTAACATCAATACAACCACCACTTGCCATATTTGGAAATCTCACAGACTGACATCAAAGAAAATCCTCGCTGCACTGTGTTGGCAAGCTCCTATCTTGATTGGCTATATGACATCACGTGCGTTTCCTAGTTTTTACCAATTTACTCTATTCAATAGGTCAAAGTAAATGACGAAACAATAGTGTAGTATTTAACTTGAAATATGAAGATGCCTGCATGGTTTGGTGCCATTTGTGTCATACAATGGCCGTATTCCGCGCAAGGTTGTAATCGTATATAGAGCAATCGTATTGTCCAGAAAATATCCTGATGCGCTACACACATTTAAGATACTGGATGTAGCTCTGGTCACACAAAGAGCACAGTTGTTGTTTCTTCCAACGCGAGCCGTTAATGATGCCCCATCAATGTCACTCTCTTTTTATAGCGACACTGCTGTGTATTTTGTTGGTATGAATCATTGGCAAATTTAAAGTGGCGATCATGTAGGGTACCAGAAAAGTGGTGTTTTACCTTTTTCTTCGAGATTTTTTTTGTGGATAAAAGAGTGCATGAGCTATTTTATTTCACATCAGATAATTCTTCCCTAATGTACTATGTAGTTTACTTCGGAGAACCTGGCACAAATAAACAAAATGGAAAATCTAACCGATAAATCGACCAAAATCATGTTTAGAATATGACGTAAATGCAAAGTGTTCAAGGATTGATTTTTTTTTTATTTTTGGAAGCCAGTGCATCCATGCACCAGACAACATTACCCGTCTTTTATACTGTGTTCCTTGAGACATGTCGCTTTTGCGACTCGGTTGTACGCGTTTCGGTTTTGATGTTTCAAACAGCTATTCGGGTCATTATAGTGAAACGGCAACGCGATTGAAACATGTCACAACCCTCAAATAGCTGTATTCTCACGTCTTTGAGACATGTTTTCATGGGGAAACAGGGTGAAACATGTAGCATTATGAAGCATCTCACATGTTACCCATCTCAAAATGAAACGTTAAACATGTAACCACTTTTTGCAGTGCAGGCGAATGGAATTTGAAGTCATAAATGCAACGTACTATGAATGTTATACAACAAAGCCAAAATAAGATTTCAGCATGATTAATAAGACAGAAAGTAAATCAATAGGAAGAAATATTACCATCGGGTAATGTAAATATCTATGGTGTTTATTTGAACAGTTCTATTATTTCCTGTCAGGGAAACAGTTCTCTTCAGAATGATTTGGAAATTCATTTGTTAAAAGAATAATTGGCTGTCAGTGAAATGGATTTAATGAACATCAGGATATCTTGTCGGTATCGTTGAAAGATGCTGCAAGTAACTACGTAGTATTTTCAAAATTTATTTGGCCCCTACATACAAAGCAACATTTTAGGCTCTGGGAAATTCCATATTCTACAAAGAAATGTTTTCTACAGCAGTGTTCTCGCTGGTATTAGCATAACAAATGGAATGTCTCCGTCTTAGGCATAGTCATAGGCACATATCTCGTTCGTAATTCCTTTCCTTTCGAACTATATCCTACCTGCATCGTATCGTCCAGCCAGACTAGGAAACCCTCCTTCTTGATATCGTTCAAGCCTATCCATTTCGAATTAGTGGTGTGCTCTAAAAATGAAATATCAAAATCTCGGAGTTATAATAGCAAATCTAATACAGACGTCCCAAGATGATTTGATAATCGGATATAGGTATTGTAGTGGGTTTCGAAGTGTAGCAAAACCGAACAGCTTGGAAGATGTTTGCTATGCCGAAGTTTTACAAACCATTGCAAACAAGAGGCATTTCCCGTAAAAGCATGTAGAAAAAATAATCCAACATTACTAAAGTAAACGAATGGCTCTTTGCCTAAATTTACCGCAACGTCATATGGACAATGACGTCGTTTCACGCCTACTGTCCGTATTAATTTGAGTCGTCCACTCCATTTAATTACAGAAACTACCCCAAGAAGAAAATATTCTAATCAACATTTATTTCTGTGTCATGGGTTCTGCCGGAGTTTCTGACAGCACATGTGTAAAGTCTCCTGACTTGTACGGTAAAATAGATCTTAGATAAACGCGTTCCTGTTTTCAAAATATGTCTTTCATACGACCCAAATACTGCTCAAGCCAAGTGTTTTATGATATTTACCGTTTATGAAGGACTGCATGCCAATGTTCAATATTTTCACCAGATCCCCGCCCATCTGTTGACATGATGCGCGAGCATCCGTCCAGTTTAATCGTGTTTCGTTGAACATATAACACTGGTCATCTACAGCATTACTTTGTTGAATCCATCCCTGGTCGCAAATATATTTCGCTAAAAGCAGATACCATGTGACCATTGAAGAAATGAAAATTTTACATGCTCTACAATGAGTGATATATACCCTGTGCAGTTTATAAGTATGCGGGTTTAGGCTAGTTTCATCATGATGAGACTTTGAACGTCAATGGTAATCAGGAGTTTCTTCTCTTTGCCATTTAATTGTCGAGAAATACAACAAAATGAAATCTGCAAGCTACTTTTGATGCTGCTGTTCTTTATAACATCTACGAAATAAACAACATTCAATAATACAGCAGAAATGTGCATTAGCGCCATGGGAAAGTGTTGGCAGATTTTTCAAATTCTTTCTTCGCCTTCGACGTTTTCTCGTAATCTCAATGGATGTATTCGATGTCAACTAAAATGAGCACCATTTTACCGATTATTATGGACGTTATACAAAAGGCTTAAACTACAAGAACAACTTTAACAACCAGTTGAACAAACACAGAAGAAAATTGGGCATGACTGTACTGGTGCAAGAAACCTTTCTTTTTTTTGTCGAGAACAAATTCTCGCCTTTGACGTTTTCTCGAAATTTCAAAATGAATAATGGAGGACGACGAATTGCTCGATCATGTTCAGAAATGTGGACATTTACTCACGTTTTGGTGTGGTTATCGGATTTATTGCTGCAGTTGATGCTGCCTCGCATACAAATGATCGAGTCCGTAGGCAGTCGCTAGTCATCCAGTCACCATCAGTGTGATCTTCCATATTGAACGATTGAGAAGAATTATGAAAAAAAATCTTCAAAATTAACATTCATGAAGAGTTTATAATTTCCTCTGTCTTATTCTTGCATTTACCAGGTTACCCCATGTTAAGACGTTTACTCCATCAGACGTCCATGATGCTCATCCATTAACATCACATAGCTGTTTGAGCTGGTCTGTCACCACAGCTCCCGAGCTAGCGTATTTAATGCCGCTTAAGCCGGTGCTATGGGCCGTTTGAATATTTCATAATCTCCACATGAACATCTGCAATAAAAGCGCGGCTGAGATACTAAGGCTACGTCCGAGAATCCACCGTATTCTCGGGTCTGAATGTTAGGTGTCTTTCGTAGAGTCATATGGTTGGTTTTTAGTCACCAGGCGTCATCAATTTTTCCCACCTCTTGCATATCGCTCGAAATGGAATCATTTATATAGCAAGCGTCAGATCCGACAGTCAATATTCAGTCGTCGTCCACGAAAGAATTACCCGAGTCAATAATCGAAAGATCTATTTCGTATGACAGTTAGCATCAATTTCAAATGTGTAGGAAATAAAAATAATAAAAACACCAAATGGTTTCCTGTAAGAAAGAAGCGGTTAACAGTTTTCATTGAGAGGGGTTTTCCCAAGATGTGAGTCACTGAAAATGTTTAGAGGATTTTCAAGGTGGTAAATAATCGCCAGAATGTAAACTGAATTATATAACTGAAGAGGATATTCATATAGTTTTTGTATTTATGATTTGAAAGATATTCCCGAATAATGTTACAATGACCTGCTGATTAATTACCTGTTGAAATATAGCCACATGTCCTGGCGCCATTAGGAATGGATCTGAAGGAAGGCCAGTTAGTATATCCCGACAAGGAATTCCCCCCGCTCCAGGTAAATATTCCTGTACCGCCCGTGTCTGGAGAGGGAAGAAGTTAACTAGCAGTAGCTTACAGACCCTGCTATAATTATCGGGTAAACAAACTGATAAATTGACTGCCTAAACTGTATACAAATTCTACGTTAACAACTTCGGATCATCGAAACTATGTGAGATACAATATATAATTATATCTTTGGTGATATTCAGACACACGATGACTGACGGCATTTTGCACGTGCTTATCCATATTCAGTTTCAAATTTGGCGCCCTGCCAAGTATGTGCCATACGAAATTGTGCAACGGCAATAGATTCAAAATTATCTTTAATAATCCAGTAATCTATCCTGCGAAAAGTAAGCTAATATCATTTTTACTTTTCTGTTTATATCGGTCCTTTATATAGTTCCGAAAACATCGAATCTTTGCAGTCTGTATATGCTTATATCTGTATATTCTTCAATCAATTGACAGGGTATTTGTGTGAATTTCACAGTAAATTCACTACTCTGGGGATCAAATCCTGGGATGGAATATCTGGAAAATACCTTCTCCAGGCTCTGACACTGTAACCATGCACTGTTGTTTTAGTCTGGACATCCATGTGCGCCTACGCTGACATCAAATCTGATCAAAATATCTTCCAGATATTCTGTCTCAGAATTTGATACTCAAATTATAATTTCACGGAGACTAAATACATTTCCGTGACACTTTACGGGTATAAAAATGTTCGATTACGACATTCACAATAGACTGATTGGTTGAGCAAATAATAACATTGACTTGGCCTTTATAAAGGGTGCTGTTTCCGAAACTGGAAGTTGTTTCCTAAACCGGCCAAAATACGTGACTCAATAAACGTAAGAGTGTACTTGTAATTTTCAATGCATCAATAATATTGTTTATACTCTGCGATAGAGGAGAAAATGGAGTATATATTCAGACTAAATAGTAATCTCAATCAGGATTCTTGTTGTCCACAGAAGCTGGAGTCAAAAATCGTTTTCTTAACTAGTCGGTGCACTGTATCAGGATATCTGCTGAATGATAACAATAAATATGCAGGTGCAGTGTCAAAATCATCCGGTCGTTGCAACCCAACACGGTTGGGTCCAGGGGTACTCGACCCAAGAATATCTGGTCAAAAAGTTTTGGTTATTCATTGCAGCCCAAGATTAAGTGGTCAAAATCTGGACCGAAAATATTGTGTTGCTCCTTTGACCCAATAACTTTGGGTACATAACCATGTGGGTCTATACCCAAAATTGTTAGGTCGAAAGGGACCATTTTTTTCGGTCAATTCGACGAAATCATTCTAACAGTGTACATGGTGTATATGACCCACAATTTCTAGATTCATACACATAACAGACTAACAGAGACTGTAGTAGATATGTATGAGCAAACAATGGCGTTGTAATTATGTCATTCTTTAAAGAGTGTCTGAAAGTCACAATCGATCTAGAGATGTCAATGATAGTGGTTATGTTGAAGACCTATTCATATTTCATATTCAACTTGGTCAACAGTTGTGATTGTCAACTATTTAACAATGAATGATAGTCGCTTCTGATCAAATCACGATTGTGTAATTAAAGTGGAAAAGGATATCTGGATATTAATTTACAAGAAAGGAGTACTATTTTATAACATACGTCATATTTGGCATTCAGTAGATAGTCACTGTCCATAAATACCCCGGCTACAATTGCCATGAGCATGAAATCCAATAAGGAGGAACATACCTATTTGACTAATAAAGACGATGAATACTATCTAGTTTCCAGTGGGATAGTCAACGGTTCCTTGAAGCGAAATATAGTGATGTTTCGGTCGTCAAATCTCCCAAAAAGAATGGTAAATTTCTGAAGTACAATAACACTCAGTGAGAATCTGAATACGGATGTTCATTTGACTGGATTTTTACTATTCGAAAATGACAAAATTGCAATGATCTCTTTTGACATTATGCCTACGATAGGCCATCGCCTTACAATTTCCGTGGATATATTGATCCAAAGTTAACGTTCATCCTTCTGGACTTACGATGGTTGTCTCCAACTCCAAAGATTGTGAATTGTATTTATCCATATTGACGTCAATTTTGGGGTTGTGAGTACTGAAGTCATATTAATAGCTGATACAGTCACAACTACACGCAAACTACACAGAAGAGTTTATATTGTATAATTGCATAGACATTGTTACCTGTAATCCCTATCCAAATATCCGATATTTGAGTTTGACGAAGTTCGTCGAGATAGCTGTTCAGAAAATGTTGAGTATCCTCGCTGAAACGAGAGAATATATTGTTACAGTACGAACCTTTCTCTTCGGTGATTTAGTGTTGAGACGTACCTGAGATACAACACATATCACGAATCGTTAAATTCTTGGTATGTGCTTTAGAATAGGTTAACCGGAAGACTATACTGTGAAGTCATGTGGCTCTGTCAGTATGTCGGCACCTCTTCCCACTTCCCTTATATGTGTTGTAATTGAACACTGTCCAACACATCACAACAGTATATACACTGTTCGCGAACAGACGGTACTCGTTACGATGCTGTATCGTAACACGTTCTCAGATGAATAAGAGATAATACAATAATAACAAATTGAAGTTTTGCCCCATAATCCATCTCCACTCTCACCCCTTCACCCCAACTGTCACCTCTTTTGAATAGATTTAATACAGTCTTTGCAATAATAGTTCGTTCGTCAGGAAAGTTGCAGTGTTATTCTGCACAGATGTCTAGATAAGGGCAATATCTCAGTGTTATTCTGCAGTGATGTCTAGATAAGGGCAATATCTCAGTGTTATTCTGCAGTGATGTCTAGATAAGGGCAACATCTCAGTGTTATTCTGCAGTGATGTCTAGATAAGGGCAATATCTCAGTGTTATTCTGCAGTGCTGTTTAGATAAGGGCAATATCTCAGTGTTATTCTGCAATGCTGTCTAGATAAGGGCAATATCTCAGTGTTATTCTGCAGTGATGTCTAGATAAGGGCAATATCTCAGTGTTATTCTGCAGTGATGTCTAGATAAGGGCAATATCTCAGTGTTATTCTGCAGTGATGTCTAGATAAGGGCAATATCTCAGTGTTATTCTGCAGTGATGTCTAGATAAGGGCAATATCTCAGTGTTATTCTGCAGTGATGTCTAGATAAGGGCAATATCTCAGTGTTATTCTGCAGTGATGTCTAGATAAGGGCAATATCTCAGTGTTATTCTGCAGTGATGTCTAGATAAGGGCAATATCTCAGTGTTATTCTGCAGTGCTGTCTAGATAAGGGCAATATCTCAGTGTTATTCTGCAGTGATGTCTAGATAAGGGCAATATCTCAGTGTTATTCTGCAGTGCTGTTTAGATAAGGGCAATATCTCAGTGTTATTCTGCAGTGATGTCTAGATAAGGGCAATATCTCAGTGTTATTCTGCAGTGATGTCTAGATAAGGGCAATATCTCAGTGTTATTCTGCAGTGCTGTTTAGATAAGGGCAATATCTCAGTGTTATTCTGCAGTGATGTCTAGATAAGGGCAATATCTCAGTGTTATTCTGCAGTGATGTCTAGATAAGGGCAATATCTCAGTGTTATTCTGCAGTGATGTCTAGATAAGGGCAATATCTCAGTGTTATTCTGCAGTGATGTCTAGATAAGGGCAATATCTCAGTGTTATTCTGCAGTGCTGTTTAGATAAGGGCAATATCTCAGTGTTATTCTGCAGTGATGTCTAGATAAGGGCAATATCTCAGTGTTATTCTGCAGTGATGTCTAGATAAGGGCAATATCTCAGTGTTATTCTGCAGTGATGTTTAGATAAGGGCAATATCTCAGTGTTATTCTGCAGTGATGTCTAGATAAGGGCAATATCTCAGTGTTATTCTGCAGTGATGTCTAGATAAGGGCAATATCTCAGTGTTATTCTGCAGTGCTGTTTAGATAAGGGCAATATCTCAGTGTTATTCTGCAGTGATGTTTAGATAAGGGCAATATCTCAGTGTTATTCTGCAGTGCTGTTTAGATAAGGGCAATATCTCAGTGTTATTCTGCAGTGATGTCTAGATAAGGGCAATATCACAGTGTTATTCTGCAGTGATGTCTAGATAAGGGCAATATCTCAGTGTTATTCTGCAGTGCTGTTTAGATAAGGGCAATATATCAGCGTTATTCTGCAGTGATGTCTAGATAACGGCAATATCTCAGTGTTATTCTGCAGTGATGTCTAGATAAGGGCAATATCTCAGTGTTATTCTGCAGTGATGTCTAGATAAGGGCAATATCTCAGTGTTATTCTGCAGTGATGTCTAGATAAGGGCAATATCTCAGTGTTATTCTGCAGTGCTGTTTAGATAAGGGCAATATCTCAGTGTTATTCTGCAGTGATGTCTAGATAAGGGCAATATCTCAGTGTTATTCTGCAGTGCTGTTTAGATAAGGGCAATATCTCAGTGTTATTCTGCAGTGATGTCTAGATAAGGGCAATATCTCAGTGTTATTCTGCAGTGATGTCTAGATAAGGGCAATATCTCAGTGTTATTCTGCAGTGATGTCTAGATAAGGGCAATATCTCAGTGTTATTCTGCAGTGATGTCTAGATAAGGGCAATATCTCAGTGTTATTCTGCAGTGATGTCTAGATAAGGGCAATATCTCAGTGTTATTCTGCAGTGCTGTTTAGATAAGGGCAATATCTCAGTGTTATTCTGCAGTGATGTCTAGATAAGGGCAATATCTCAGTGTTATTCTGCAGTGATGTTTAGATAAGGGCAATATCTCAGTGTTATTCTGCAGTGATGTCTAGATAAGGGCAATATCTCAGTGTTATTCTGCAGTGATGTTTAGATAAGGGCAATATCTCAGTGTTATTCTGCAGTGATGTCCAGATAAGGGCAATATCTCAGTGGTATTCTGCAGTGATGTCTAGATAAGGGCAATATCTCAGTGTTATTCTGCAGTGATGTCTAGATAAGGGCAATATCTCAGTGTTATTCTGCAGTGCTGTTTAGATAAGGGCAATATCTCAGTGTTATTCTGCAGTGATGTCTAGATAAGGGCAATATCTCAGTGTTATTCTGCAGTGCTGTTTAGATAAGGGCAATATCTCAGTGTTATTCTGCAGTGCTGTTTAGATAAGGGCAATATCTCAGTGTTATTCTGCAGTGATGTCTAGATAAGGGCAATATCTCAGTGTTATTCTGCAGTGATGTCTAGATAAGGGCAATATCTCAGTGTTATTCTGCAGTGCTGTTTAGATAAGGGCAATATCTCAGTGTTATTCTGCAGTGCTGTTTAGATAAGGGCAATATCTCAGTGTTATTCTGCAGTGCTGTTTAGATAAGGGCAATATCTCAGTGTTATTCTGCAGTGATGTCTAGATAAGGGCAATATCTCAGTGTTATTCTGCAGTGATGTCTAGATAAGGGCAATATCTCAGTGTTATTCTGCAGTGATGTCTAGATAAGGGCAATATCTCAGTGTTATTCTGCAGTGATGTCTAGATAAGGGCAATATCTCAGTGTTATTCTGCAGTGATGTCTAGATAAGGGCAATATCTCAGTGTTATTCTGCAGTGATGTCTAGATAAGGGCAATATCTCAGTGTTATTCTGCAGTGCTGTTTAGATAAGGGCAATATCTCAGTGTTATTCTGCAGTGATGTCTAGATAAGGGCAATATCTCAGTGTTATTCTGCAGTGATGTCTAGATAAGGGCAATATCTCAGTGTTATTCTGCAGTGCTGTTTAGATAAGGGCAATATCTCAGTGTTATTCTGCAGTGATGTCTAGATAAGGGCAATATCTCACTGTTATTCTGCAGTGATGTCTAGATAAGGGCAATATCTCAGTGTTATTCTGCTGTGATGTCTAGATAAGGGCAATATCTCAGTGTTATTCTGCAGTGATGTCTAGATAAGGGCAATATCTCAGTGTTATTCTGCAGTGATGTCTAGATAATGGCAATATCTCAGTGTTATTCTGCAGTGATGTCTAGATAAGGGCAATATCTCAGTGTTATTCTGCAGTGATCTCTAGATAAGGGCAATATCTCAGTGTTATTCTGCAGTGATGTCTAGATAAGGGCAATATCTCAGTGTTATTCTGCAGTGATGTCTAGATACGGGCAATATCTCAGTGTTATTCTGCAGTGATGTCTAGATAAGGGCAATATCTCAGTGTTATTCTGCAGTGATGTTTAAATAAGGGCAATATCTCAGTGTTATTCTGCAGTGATGTCTAGATAAGGGCAATATCTCAGTGTTATTCTGCAGTGATGTCTAGATAAGGGCAATATCTCAGAATTGTTATTCTGCAGTGATGTCTAGATAAGGGCAATATCTCCGGTATTTATTCTGCAGTGATGTCTAGATAAGGGCAATATCTCGGTATTATTCTGCAGTGATGTCTAAATAAGGGCAATATCTCAGTGTTTATTCTGCAGTGATGTCTAGTAAGGGCAATATCTCAGTGTTATTCTGCAGTGATGTCTAGATAAAGGGCAATATCTCAGTGTTATTCTGCAGTGATGTCTGAATGAGGCAATATATCTCAGTATTTATTTACCAATTTGATGTCTAGATAAAGGGCAATATCTCAGTGTTATTCTGCAGTGCTGTTTAGATAAGGGCAATATCTCAGTGTTATTCTGCAGTGATGTCTAGATAAGGGCAATATCTCAGTGTTATTCTGCAGTGATGTCTAGATAAGGGCAATATCTCAGTGTTATTCTGCAGTGCTGTTTAGATAAGGGCAATATCTCAGTGTTATTCTGCAGTGCTGTTTAGATAAGGGCAATATCTCAGTGTTATTCTGCAGTGCTGTTTAGATAAGGGCAATATCTCAGTGTTATTCTGCAGTGATGTCTAGATAAGGGCAATATCTCAGTGTTATTCTGCAGTGCTGTCTAGATAAGGGCAATATCTCAGTGTTATTCTGCAGTGATGTCTAGATAAGGGCAATATCTCAGTGTTATTCTGCAGTGATGTCTAGATAAGGGCAATATCTCAGTGTTATTCTGCAGTGATGTCTAGATACGGGCAATATCTCAGTGTTATTCTGCAGTGATGTCTAGATAAGGGCAATATCTCAGTGTTATTCTGCAGTGATGTTTAAATAAGGGCAATATCTCAGTGTTATTCTGCAGTGATGTCTAGATAAGGGCAATATCTCAGTGTTATTCTGCAGTGCTGTCTAGATAAGGGCAATATCTCAGTGTTATTCTGCAGTGATGTCTAGATAAGGGCAATATCTCAGTGTTATTCTGCAGTGATGTCTAGATAAGGGCAATATCTCAGTGTTATTCTGCAGTGCTGTTTAGATAAGGGCAATATCTCAGTGTTATTCTGCAGTGATGTCTAGATAAGGGCAATATCTCAGTGTTATTCTGCAGGGATGTCTAGATAAGGGCAATATCTCAGTGACTAAGTGATGTTTGGAATGAGGCAACTATCTCAGTGTTATTCTGCAGTGATATTCTGAATAAAAGGTATATCTCAGTGTTATTCTGCAGTGATAATGTCTAGATAAGGGCAATATCTCAGTGTTATTCTGCAGTGATATTAGATAAAGAACATATCTCAGTGTTATTCTGAAGTGATGTCTGGAGCTAAAGGGCGTATCTAAATTAATTTGTTCTGCAGTGACATACCAGATGAAAAGACAATATCTCAGTGTTATTCTGCAGTGCTGTTTAGATAAGGGCAATATATCAGCGTTATTCTGCAGTGATGTCTAGATAAGGGCAATATCTCAGTGTTATTCTGCAGTGCTGTTTAGATAAGGGCAATATCTCAGTGTTCTTCTGCAGTGATGTCTAGATAAGGGCAATATCTCAGTGTTATTCTGCAGTGATGTCTAGATACGGGCAATATCTCAGTGTTATTCTGCAGTGATGTCTAGATAAGGGCAATATCTCAGTGTTATTCTGCAGTGATGTCTAGATAAGGGCAATATCTCAGTGTTATTCTGCAGTGCTGTTTAGATAAGGGCAATATCTCAGTGTTATTCTGCAGTGATGTCTAGATAAGGGCAATATCTCAGTGTTATTCTGCAGTGATGTCTAGATAAGGGCAATATCTCAGTGTTATTCTGCAGTGATGTCTAGATAAGGGAAATATCTCAGTGTTATTCTGCAGTGCTGTTTAGATAAGGGCAATATCTCAGTGTTATTCTGCAGTGATGTCTAGATAAGGGCAATATCTCAGTGTTATTCTGCAGTGCTGTCTAGATAAGGGCAATATCTCAGTGTTATTCTGCAGTGATGTCTAGATAAGGGCAATATCTCAGTGTTATTCTGCAGTGCTGTTTAGATAAGGGCAATATCTCAGTGTTATTCTGCAGTGATGTCTAGATAAGGGCAATATCACAGTGTTATTCTGCAGTGATGTCTAGATAAGGGCAATATCTCAGTGTTATTCTGCAGTGCTGTTTAGATAAGGGCAATATCTCAGCGTTATTCTGCAGTGATGTCTAGATAACGGCAATATCTCAGTGTTATTCTGCAGTGATGTCTAGATAAGGGCAATATCTCAGTGTTATTCTGCAGTGCTGTTTAGATAAGGGCAATATCTCAGCGTTATTCTGCAGTGCTGTTTAGATAAGGGCAATATCTCAGTGTTATTCTGCAGTGCTGTTTAGATAAGGGCAATATCTCAGTGTTATTCTGCAGTGCTGTTTAGATAAAGGCAATATCTCAGTGTTATTCTGCAGTGATGTTTAGATAAGGGCAATATCTCAGTGTTATTATGCAGTGATGTCTAGATAAGGGCAATATCTCAGTGTTATTCTGCAGTGATGTCTAGATAAGGGCAATATCTCAGTGTTATTCTGCAGTGATGTT
Organism: Hanleya hanleyi; assembly: GCA_036873755.1. Classification (NCBI taxonomy): domain Eukaryota; kingdom Metazoa; phylum Mollusca; class Polyplacophora; order Lepidopleurida; family Hanleyidae; genus Hanleya; species Hanleya hanleyi. The sequence continues at coordinate 40,424 of JAVTVY010011039.1, read as the reverse complement.
TAGATAAGGGCAATATCTCAGTGTTATTCTGCAGTGATGTCTAGATAAGGGCAATATCTCAGTGTTATTCTGCAGTGATGTTTAGATAAGGGCAATATCTCAGTGTTATTTCCAGAAAGGATGTTTAGATAGCAATATCTCAGTGTTATTCTGCAGTGATGTCTAGATAAGGGCACATCCTCAGTGGTATTCCAAAGCAGGATAAGCCAGATAAGGGCGCACTCAGTGTTATCTGCAGTGATGTCTAGATAAGTGGGCAATATCCAGTGTTCTGCAGTGATGTCTATAGATAAGGGCAATATCTCAGGGTGTTATTCCAAAGTGATGTGTCTAGATAAGGGCAACATCTCAGTACATTCTGCAGTGCTGTTTAGATAAGGGCAATATCTCAGTGTTATTCTGCAGTGATGTCTAGATAAGGGCAATATCTCAGTGTTATTCTGCAGTGGTGTCTAGATAAGGGCAATATCTCAGTGTTATTCTGCAGTGATGTCTTAGATAAGGGCAACATCCTTCAGTGTTATTCTGCAGTGCTGTTTAGATAAGGGCAATACTTCAGTGTTATTCTGCAGCATGTCTAGATATGGGCAATATCTCAGTGTTATTCTGCAGTGATGTTCAGATAAGGGCAATATCTCAGTGTTATTCTGCATGCTCCAGATAAGTGCTAATATCTCAGTGTTATTCTGCAGTGATGTCTAGATAAGGGCAATATCTCAGTGTGTTATTCTGCAGTGATGTCTAGATAGCAATATCTCAGTGTTATTCTGCAGTGATGTATAGATAAGGGCAATATCTCAGTGTTATTCTGCAGTGCTGTTTAGATAAGGGCAATATCTCAGTGTTATTCTGCAGTGATGTCTAGATAAGGGCAATATCTCAGTGTTATTCTGCAGTGATGTCTAGATAAGGGCAATATCTCAGTGTTATTCTGCAGTGCTGTTTAGATAAGGGCAATGTCTCAGTGTTATTCTGCAGTGCTGTTTAGATAAGGGCAATATCTCAGTGTTATTCTGCAGTGATGTCTAGATAAGGGCAATATCTCAGTGTTATTCTGCAGTGATGTCTAGATAAGGGCAATATCTCAGTGTTATTCTGCAGTGATGTCTAGATAAGGGCAATATCTCAGTGTTATTCTGCAGTGATGTCTAGATAAGGGCAATATCTCAGTGTTATTCTGCAGTGATGTCTAGATAAGGGCAATATCTCAGTGTTATTCTGCAGTGATGTCTAGATAAGGGCAATATCTCAGTGTTATTCTGCAGTGATGTCTAGATAAGGGCAATATCTCAGTGTTATTCTGCAGTGATGTCTAGATAAGGGCAATATCTCAGTGTTATTCTGCAGTGATGTCTAGATAAGGGCAATATCTCAGTGTTATTCTGCAGTGATGTCTAGATAAGGGCAATATCTCAGTGTTATTCTGCAGTGATGTCTAGATAAGGGCAATATCTCAGTGTTATTCTGCAGTGATGTCTAGATAAGGGCAATATCTCAGTGTTATTCTGCAGTGATGTCTAGATAAGGGCAATATCTCAGTGTTATTCTGCAGTGATGTTTAGATAAGGGCAATATCTCAGTGTTATTCTGCAGTGATGTCTAGATAAGGGCAATATCTCAGTGTTATTCTGCAGTGATGTCTAGATAAGGGCAATATCTCAGTGTTATTCTGCAGTGATGTTTAGATAAGGGCAATATCTCAGTGTTATTCTGCAGTGATGTTTAGATAAGGGCAATATCTCAGTGTTATTCTGCAGTGATGTCTAGATAAGGGCAATATCTCAGTGTTATTCTGCAGTGATGTCTAGATAAGGGCAATATCTCAGTGTTATTCTGCAGTGCTGTTTAGATAAGGGCAATATCTCAGTGTTATTCTGCAGTGCTGTTAGATAAGGGCAATATCTCAGTGTTATTCTGCAGTGCTGTTTAGATAAGGGCAATATCTCAGTGTTATTCTGCAGTGATGTCTAGATAAGGGCAATATCTCAGTGTTATTCTGCAGTGATGTCTAGATAAGGGCAATATCTCAGTGTTATTCTGCAGTGATGTCTAGATAAGGGCAATATCTCAGTGTTATTCTGCAGTGATGTCTAGATAAGGGCAATATCTCAGTGTTATTCTGCAGTGCTGTTTAGATAAGGGCAATATCTCAGTGTTATTCTGCAGTGATGTCTAGATAAGGGCAATATCTCAGTGTTATTCTGCAGTGATGTCTAGATAAGGGCAATATCTCAGTGTTATTCTGCAGTGATGTCTAGATAAGGGCAATATCTCAGTGTTATTCTGCAGTGATGTCTAGATAAGGGCAATATCTCAGTGTTATTCTGCAGTGCTGTTTAGATAAGGGCAATATCTCAGTGTTATTCTGCAGTGATGTCTAGATAAGGGCAATATCTCAGTGTTATTCTGCAGTGATGTCTAGATAAGGGCAATATCTCAGTGTTATTCTGCAGTGATGTCTAGATAAGGGCAATATCTCAGTGTTATTCTGCAGTGATGTCTAGATAAGGGCAATATCTCAGTGTTATTCTGCAGTGATGTCTAGATAAGGGCAATATCTCAGTGTTATTCTGCAGTGATGTCTAGATAAGGGCAATATCTCAGTGTTATTCTGCAGTGATGTCTAGATAAGGGCAATATCTCAGTGTTATTCTGCAGTGATGTCTAGATAAGGGCAATATCTCAGTGTTATTCTGCAGTGATGTTTAGATAAGGGCAATATCTCAGTGTTATTCTGCAGTGATGTCTAGATAAGGGCAATATCTCAGTGTTATTCTGCAGTGATGTCTAGATAAGGGCAATATCTCAGTGTTATTCTGCAGTGATGTCTAGATAAGGGCAATATCTCAGTGTTATTCTGCAGTGCTGTTTAGATAAGGGCAATATCTCAGTGTTATTCTGCAGTGCTGTTTAGATAAGGGCAATATCTCAGTGTTATTCTGCAGTGATGTCTAGATAAGGGCAATATCTCAGTGTTATTCTGCAGTGATGTCTAGATAAGGGCAATATCTCAGTGTTATTCTGCAATGCTGTTTAGATAAGGGCAATATCTCAGTGTTATTCTGCAGTGATGTCTAGATAAGGGCAATATCTCAGTGTTATTCTGCAGTGATGTCTAGATAAGGGCAATATCTCAGTGTTATTCTGCAGTGATGTCTAGATAAGGGCAATATCTCAGTGTTATTCTGCAGTGATGTCTAGATAAGGGCAATATCTCAGTGTTATTCTGCAGTGCTGTTTTAGATAAGGGCAATATCTCAGTGTTATTCTGCAGTGATGTCTAGATAAGGGCAATATCTCAGTGTTATTCTGCAGTGCTGTTTAGATAAGGGCAATATCTCAGTGTTATTCTGCAGTGATGTCTAGATAATGGCAATATCTCAGTGTTATTCTGCAGTGCTGTTTAGATAAGGGCAATATCTCAGTGTTATTCTGCAGTGATGTCTAGATAAGGGCAATATCTCAGTGTTATTCTGCAGTGATGTCTAGATAAGGGCAATATCTCAGTGTTATTCTGCAGTGATGTCTAGATAAGGGCAATATCTCAGTGTTATTCTGCAGTGATGTCTAGATAAGGGCAATATCTCAGTGTTATTCTGCAGTGATGTCTAGATAAGGGCAATATCTCAGTGTTATTCTGCAGTGATGTCTAGATAAGGGCAATATCTCAGTGTTATTCTGCAGTGCTGTTTAGATAAGGGCAATATCTCAGTGTTATTCTGCAGTGATGTCTAGATAAGGGCAATATCTCAGTGTTATTCTGCAGTGATGTCTAGATAAGGGCAATATCTCAGTGTTATTCTGCAGTGCTGTTCTAGATAAGGGCAATATCTCAGTGTTATTCTGCAGTGATGTCTAGATAAGGGCAATATCTCAGTGTTATTCTGCAGTGCTGTTTAGATAAGGGCAATATCTCCAGTGTTATTCTGCAGTGATGTCTAGATAAGGGCAATATCTCAGTGTTATTTGCAGTGATGTCTAGATAAAGGCAATATCTCAGTGTTATTCTGCAGTGATGTCTAGATAAGGGCAATATCTCAGTGTTATTCTGCAGTGATGTCTAGATAAAAGGGCAATAACTCTTCAGTGTTATTCTGCGAGGTACTGTTTAGATAAAGGGCAATATCTCAGTGTTATTCTGCAGTGCTGTTTAGATAAGGGCAATATCTCAGTGTTATTCTGCAGTGATGTCTAGATAAGGGCCAATATCTCAGTGTTATTCTGCAGTGATGTCTAGATAAAGGGCAATATCTCAGTGTTATTCTGCAGTGATGTCTAGATAAGGGCAATATCTCAGTGTTATTCTGCAGTGATGTCTAGATAAGGGCAATATCTCAGTGTTATTCTGCAGTGATGTCTAGATAAGGGCAATATCTCAGTGTTATTCTGCAGTGCTGTTTAGATAAGGGCAATATCTCAGTGTTATTCTGCAGTGATGTCTAGATAAGGGCAATATCTCAGTGTTATTCTGCAGTGATGTCTAGATAAGGGCAATATCTCAGTGTTATTCTGCAGTGCTGTTTAGATAAGGGCAATATCTCAGTGTTATTCTGCAGTGATGTCTAGATAAGGGCAATATCTCAGTGTTATTCTGCAGTGCTGTTTAGATAAGGGCAATATCTCAGTGTTATTCTGCAGTGATGTCTAGATAAGGGCAATATCTCAGTGTTATTCTGCAGTGATGTCTAGATAAGGGCAATATCTCAGTGTTATTCTGCAGTGATGTCTAGATAAGGGCAATATCTCAGTGTTATTCTGCAGTGATGTCTAGATAAGGGCAATATCTCAGTGTTATTCTGCAGTGCTGTTTAGATAAGGGCAATATCTCAGTGTTATTCTGCAGTGATGTCTAGATAAGGGCAATATCTCAGTGTTATTCTGCAGTGATGTCTAGATAAGGGCAATATCTCAGTGTTATTCTGCAGTGATGTCTAGATAAGGGCAATATCTCAGTGTTATTCTGCAGTGCTGTTTAGATAAGGGCAATATCTCAGTGTTATTCTGCAGTGATGTCTAGATAAGGGCAATATCTCAGTGTTATTCTGCAGTGATGTCTAGATAAGGGCAATATCTCAGTGTTATTCTGCAGTGATGTCTAGATAAGGGCAATATCTCAGTGTTATTCTGCAGTGCTGTTTAGATAAGGGCAATATCTCAGTGTTATTCTGCAGTGATGTCTAGATAAGGGCAATATCACAGTGTTATTCTGCAGTGATGTCTAGATAAGGGCAATATCTCAGTGTTATTCTGCAGTGCTGTTTAGATAAGGGCAATATCTCAGCGTTATTCTGCAGTGATGTCTAGATAAGGGCAATATCTCAGTGTTATTCTGCAGTGATGTCTAGATAAGGGCAATATCTCAGTGTTATTCTGCTGCAGTCAGTTATTTCTAGATAAGGGCAATATCTCAGTGTTATTCTGCAGTGATGTCTAGATAAGGGCAATATCTCAGTGTTATTCTGCAGTGCTGTTTAGATAAGGGCAATATGTCTCAGTGTTATTCTGCAGTGCTGTTTAGATAAGGGCAATATCTCAGTGTTATTCTGCAGTGATGTCTAGATAAGGGCAATATCTCAGTGTTATTCTGCAGTGATCTCTAGATAAGGGCAATATCTCAGTGTTATTCTGCAGTGATGTCTAGATAAGGGCAATATCTCAGTGTTATTCTGCAGTGATGTCTAGATAAGGGCAATATCTCAGTGTTATTCTGCAGTGATGTCTAGATAAGGGAAATATCTCAGTGTTATTCTGCAGTGCTGTTTAGATAAGGGCAATATCTCAGTGTTATTCTGCAGTGATGTCTAGATAAGGGCAATATCTCAGTGTTATTCTGCAGTGATGTCTAGATAAGGGCAATATCTCAGTGTTATTCTGCAGTGATGTCTAGATAAGGGCAATATCTCAGTGTTATTCTGCAGTGATGTCTAGATAAGGGCAATATCTCAGTGTTATTCTGCAGTGATGTCTAGATAAGGGCAATATCTCAGTGTTATTCTGCAGTGCTGTTTAGATAAGGGCAATATCTCAGTGTTATTCTGCAGTGATGTCTAGATAAGGGCAATATCTCAGTGTTATTCTGCAGTGATGTCTAGATAAGGGCAATATCTCAGTGTTATTCTGCAGTGATGTCTAGATAAGGGCAATATCTCAGTGTTATTCTGCAGTGCTGTTTAGATAAGGGCAATATATCAGCGTTATTCTGCAGTGATGTCTAGATAACGGCAATATCTCAGTGTTATTCTGCAGTGATGTCTAGATAAGGGCAATATCTCAGCGCTGGCATACAGCGATTCCGTGATGTGATCGGTGTAAACTCGATGGGAAGTCTATAGTGGAACACGATTAGACTTTCAATCCAGGTAAATTATCGATAATTTTGTCTAGGGTTAAGCCAGATCTTCCAGAGATTGCCAGGGTGTCAAAATGTATTCAAATCTATCAATCGAATTCATAAGAAATTTACTTTGTATATTTACCCTGGAAATTCTGGATGATTCTCCAACCAATCTTGTGGGAACTGAAAGGTTACATACGCCTTAAAATGAGTTGCATTTCTGGCATATGGCATGCAATAGATACTTTTGCCGTACTGTATCCCGTAAACCACTCTTCTTACTTGTGTATCTCCATCAGTGTAGCGTTTTCTCCTTTACAATGCATGTCAGCATCAAGCCAAGTCAGAAAGAATCGAATGTTGAACTGGTAACACCTTTGTCCAAACGATTTCCAGCCTGGAGCGCACCACCCTGCACAGGAAAGCCATAATGAAATACGCCATCTTATCTAGGCCAAAGGGCTAAGTTAGTTCCAGCCTGCCATATGGTCATCTCTACCATATTGTATTGGAAGGTCGCATTAAGTAACAGGGGGGGGGGGGGAGAGGTAAATACGTTTAAATATACGAAAACTTCTGCCAGAATGTTTAAGAGAATATTATGAAATTCTACCAAAAAATCGTATCCTGAAGCTAGGTTTCCAAATATCAGACTGTAGTTCTCCCGTGTCTAAAACATACCTTCCGGTTTTTGGCACACGTAACTTTTTTCTTCTTCACACGAACGAGCAGACCATCCCGACTTGTATCCATATTGCACGTGTATCATGGCACACGTGGAATTTTTCTGATTACTGTGGATGGTAATAGATCAGAAATTTAACGCTGCATTTGGAGATAATACGTCTTGAGACACATACAATACATTGTATAGAGCAGGCGTCAGGTCAGACATTCAATATTCAGCCGTCGTTCATAAAAGATTTTCCGCGCCAACAATCGAAATACCTATTCCGTATGTCAGTTAGCACCATTTCCAAATATGTATGAAATGAAGATTATAAGAACACAAGATAGTCCCTACAAGAGAGAAGCGGTCAACAGTCTGCAATGATGTCAGCAAGATCTTCTTCCACAAAATACTAACCACTGACAATTATTCTTTATCCAGATGAAGTTCCGAGTCGTTTTCCTGAGTATGTATCTCAGACACGCTTTGTTTGAGACTGTTCATTTGAATACCATGATATTCAAACGTTATCTAGCCCGAGGTTAAGCGGAATACAAGTTACGAAACATAACACCTGAAACGATTGAGCATGTATTTGCATATAGTGATCCAGAAATCCTGGTGTATGTAATTGCCAATACTGTTCCTATGCTCAAAGCGTGCTTACAAGACATTGTACCCCAGATGGCCGCCATTTTGAATTTACCAATGATTCTCTGCTCGGGGGGTCATGCAAATAGGCTCAAAATGACCCCAATATGATAATCTAAAAAGTCACGGAGTTTCAGCTTCCAATTTTTTGTCGTTCCGGAGATAGGAGCAAAGAACCAACAGGCAGAAAGTGCCCCCACAGGCTAGGTAGGGTTAAACTAAATTTTCGCACATTGGTTTTAAATGATGTTTATAAAACAATACGGTGTCCATGTATCAATTGACGTAATCAATTGGCATCAGTTGACGTAGTCATTTCTAAAATCAACAACCCGCTCAGGCGCAGTGATTGTGATTGTTGGTAACACAACACTGATCCATGTTGCATGACATCCCGGCTGCATCTCCCCTTGTCCCATTGCTAAGCAAAATCCGCCTTTCTCACTTTAATTCTAATTATTGGACAAATGGTACACCGACGCTTGACTTCCCGCTTAAATTTGTGGTTCGTACATCCCTCTCCTTTTTAATAAGTCATATCTGGACTCTTTTCGACATGTTGCCAAAGTTATCATCACTGTAAGGATAATGTTCCTTCTTGGTATAGTAAGAGAATTTGGTGCATATCTACCATATTCACACCAGTTATTAATGGATAGATATCTATCCTATACTTTACATAGAGGCAACAGAAGAATAATACGAACCACAAATGTACACCGGGAGTCGCGCATCAATACACCAGTCGGATCCACGGGGCTAACCTATTTTATAGGAATTAAAGTGGAATTCAATACGCATGCACTACAGGGCCCAAGACCAAGGATCTGCAATGTTTCACATAGATATGCTAATCTATGGCTCAATTTATCTGCCAAGGTTTGGTATTTGATACGGTGTACGTTTTAATGTATATTCTTGATGTAACAGTTTTGTTGTGTTTGTTTTTATGCGTGTATTTTTTTCTTTAGATTTAATTCAAGGAATATATCAACATACCGGAGTTGTATAACAGTGCACACGTACCTCTGACTTACAGGCTGGTGCGGATACCAGAACGTGTCCCCCAATGTTGTCCCGTTCACCCATTTCCATGTCACAGAGTTACCCTGCGATAGAAGAGGATTGATCGTCATATTTACACTGATAAAGTAGCATAGTATGTTGGCGAGAGTACCAGTGTAAAGGGTTCATCCGTCTCGCACCCCCACCTCCTTCCCCTCCAGCTCCTACATGTCAGAGTAAATGTGTTCAGCCTGCGAGATTTGTTTTCAGGCAATATATCTCCCTGTTTGCGTTAATGCACACAATAAGGCGGACAGTTAATTTTACATCAGTTTATTGCAAACAGGCAAAAGTATGCGTGTTCCACAACAACAACACCGGTTGTTTTATGTTACTGTTATCTTCTTAGGATAAATTATGTCCGCGCAGTTAGCGTTATCAATATTGTATTTCCGAGAGATAAATAAAAATTGCATTGAATTGTAATGTATTGTATTTTTCTCATCCCCAATCCAGCTTGAAAGAACGCTTTGGGTATAGTGAAGATGGGTGAGGGTAAAGACAGGCGGTTGGACGGAAAACCAGATAAGAAAATAGACTGTGTGTTATACGTATGCTTCTAAATTACAACACATATAAGGGAAGTGGGAAGAGGTGCCGTCATACTGACTGCGTCACATGACTTCACAGAATAGTCTTCTGGTTAACCTGTTCTAAAGCACATACCAAGAATCTAACGATTCCTGATATGTGTTGTATCTCAGGTACGCTTTTATTGTACCTGTTCATGTGGCAACATGGATGATATGACCACACGGCCCCTAGCACCGACATAAGCGGTATTAGATACAAATCTAGAGAGCTTGATGGAAATGCTCTGACAACTCGTATACTGGTAATTGGTGAGCTGTTTCGCTGTGACAACTCGTACATTGGAGATTGGTGAGCTGTATCGTCGTCAGATGCGTCGTCGCAATACTCCAAACTGATTAATATAAGTATACAATAAAGAAAATCGCTCACAGTGACTTCAGTATGAAGACCTATCCAGATATCATCATGTTTCTCCATTGCAATATCGTAGACGGTCTCTTCCGTTTTCTCAGTCAATGGCAGGGCTAAGACTGCCCCGTGATTCTCACAGTCAACTCTGATATAAACCGAGAGAAAACGACAGATATGAAAATACATATTATAAGAATAATTAGCAAATCGATAGATATATAGAACATGAAATGAACTTGCCCACTGATTCCAACACTAAATCCTTTGAGTGCTGGCGAACCATTGTTCGTCCGGTTATGATTGGTCTATTTACGAGACCGTCATTCAATATCCAGCAGTCGTCCATTAACGAATTTTCGCATCCATAACCCAAAGACAAACTCATATAACACCATTAGCACCAAATTGAAAAAAAAAACAACAATAATAGTAAACATAAACATAGATAAGTTTCCTGCAAAAGAGAAGTGGTCTACAGTTTTCAGTGATGCCATCAAGAGAAACCACGATGTTCCAAATATCAAATCCGTATCGCTTCTCAGTAGTCTCAATCCATATTTTCTTTGTTATAATCTCCGAATTGTGTGGTTACATCTCCAGAAAATCAAAGTATTACCTCATGGGATATGGTGAGGTTATGGTGAAGTTATGGTGAAGGGATAATTAGTATTCTATGATCTCTTTCCCGGAAATTTCTCACACAGGACAATGATTCCATCCACAGTTACACTTTAACATACCTGGCATCGCTCCATTGTCGTCTGGTATCGAGGTACTTGTAACACATTCCATTGTTACCAGTCCAGTTACCGCTTGCATCACAAAACGCCGGGGCGCCTGAAATATTAGGGATATTCACAGTTAGTGCTTCATAAAATGCTTCAGGCGATAAAATGTGAGAAAACAAGTCACGCATGATTCCATCGGCTTATCCGACCCATTCAACTAAGGTTTTGAGAAACTAGTGGTACTTTTGAATGCTACGTTTGTTTCTTCCGTTACAAGAATCAACAATTTTCAATGATGCAGACAAGAGATCATGATAGTCCAATGCTTATCATGAAGAGTATAATTTAACCAAATCCTCTTAGAACTGTCTGGGTCTCACGGACTGCATCGGAGTTGACCCGAAATCACCCGTCTCGGTAAACGAATATGGCGACCGTCTACCTGAGCGAATCACCCCGATACATCTTTCCACAGTATATAGTCCTAGGACGATTTGCGAATAAAAACTATACCTTCTAACAAAGTGGCTTCAGCGATTTTATATATTCAGTATATTTCAAGTTTTTCGATCACTAAATCATTCGAATAAAGCAATTCTTTGAATCTGCAAAAACTTGCAGAAAATGGCGGGACCTCTCCAGAGGTAAATGGAGTGCATCGCAAAGCACCCTGGAAGAGGATGCTTGTATGTATTGCAGATGTCCATCATGAAATAGTATTAACAGTGGAGAGCTGAGAAAAATCATTCAAATCTTTTAAAATTGGATTATTCTAACGATAAACGACTGTCATGTATCACTTTCCCGAGAGTCCCGTCTTAAAAGGGAAGGTAGTCCGCTGAGAAATTTAGTCTGCTTGCTATTTTTCCTAAAAAACACGAATTGGGAATAGCAGTATATGGGAAAAAGTAGTGCGAGTCTGTCGTCGGAGGTGTTCGTTTAGATGGATTTTTCATCGGTGTGTTGATTTTGTGATCCGAAAATATAATTTTCTCGTGTTTACATGAAAAGCTATTAGCTTAAGAGACTAAATACTGAATTTTCGTCTTCTGTATTATCACAGAAAAGATATGAGTTAATAAAATATTACAAGTGTTTGAAAATGTACATTTGTTTATTTTTGCAAGTTTTGGTGATATTCCTGGAGGGAATTCCTTCCAAAGGTGTAAAATATGACACATTTAGAAGGGAAAGAATCCATCTGAAGCGAACACATATTTTATAATGTTTCTACGACTGGACTAACCAGATTTAGTCCTCCCTGAATCCTGTGAATTTGGAATGATTGTCATCCCTATAGAAATGCAACAGAGAGACGATTAGGACTATTTTCACACCGGAACTGGCAGAACAACGCGTGTACAGTGTACTCACTCTTCGGGCGCTGACAAATGAAAGCCTTTGTCTGGGTACAGAGACTATCGACCAGCATTGCCATCGCTTGTCCATTGTAGGCGAAAACGGCACACAGCGGCCGGTATCGACCAAAACGCGTGACCAGTTGGGGATAGCTGTTCAACCACAGTCTGCAACAAGAGATTCACAGAATGTCAAACCTCTCACATTTATATCAGATACAGATAAACCATTTCCTCTCCCCCACCCCCTCCCTCCCTCTTCACTGGATGGTGAAGAGACATGCGAGTAGTTAGGTTGATAAACCCCGCAATAGAATATTAATTCTCTTCTTGGATTAGGACATCAGATTGTACTCTCGTATATATACCCTCTAATCGCATTGGAGTTAAAAAGCGGCGAGAATGAGCCTCGGTCAATCAGAATTGTCCGTAACTAAACCGTCTAAGAATGTCCAACTTTTATTCATTCTTATATGAAATATAATGGTTGCCTTTTTCATCTCCCTCATATACATATGCGACTTCTCAAGCCGATCAAATTCGATGAAGACTAGAAGCAGTTAGAGGGTGTTATATCGATAATTTAGGAGTTAAATGCTGAATCCGATATTTGGCTTCTAGTTACTGTTCATTATTTAACTATTAATTGTTATATAAGGCGCAATGGCTGTGCATAACAGGGTGTTCATACATGCGCATCCAAGAATGGGTGGGTAAGAAATGCATAGCAAAGATCATAATAGGGGCTCTAAACAAAATCTGTGAGAAAAGGGGTACGTGAAATACGGGTATAGCCCTCGCCTTGTTGCCTCTACTAGTTCAATTTGTTCGAAGTTTAGATGTCTAATCTATGTGATAACATGTCAACATTTTCGAGTTTATGTAGTATGAGTTTATATGGGACAACTGTCAATATTAAAGCCTAATGGATAAAATAATATAGACAACCGAAAAAAGTATCACCTGGGGGAAGGGCCCAGGACTGTTCCATCAGTCCACATCCATTTCGACGAGAGTCCGGGCTTACGAGATAGCCCTACCCAAGAAGACACGACTCCAGCAAAACTGTGCTCCTTGTTTATTTGATTCTGTATCCATTGCTTGAAAGAGATACCGGCGGTGAATTGAATATACGATTGTGCGACACTTCGATATCACAATCTGCTTTGACGCTTATATTTTACGCAACACCGCTGTGACAACAAAGAGCCGTATGGGCATTAATATACGCCCTTGCATGCATATAACCCTTTAAAAATAGATTGTATTAACTAAAGTTTGACTTTGGTGAAACTAGATCAAAGTCGATCAACTTGAACAGACTTCTAATTAATCACCAGTTCTATATGTACTGTAGTGTAAATTTGAGGATCCGAGCCATGATCCCTCAGGATACTGCAATAACTAGAATTCGACTTTGATAAAATAGGTCAATGTCAGTCAAATTAGAAAAGCTTCTAATGAATCTCCAGTTACATATTTAGTATGAATTTGGAGAGCCTGGACGTAAATCCTCAAAAGTTATTACCAATAATAAAATTTGACCTAAATAAAATAGGTCAATTCCAGTCCCCTTCACTTGACTTTTGACCCATCGTCAGTTATTTGATTTTGTCACAGCCTAGCTAACCCTTCAAGAGATCTGATGTTAACGAGCAAGATAAACAGACAGACGAACGGACCAAGCAGATAATACCCTTCGCCCAAAATTGGACGAGGGATAAAAGTAAACAGACTTCTTCTTTGTCATCATGTAATCCACATCTGTGAACTATATACTTATACCATAATCATAACAATTTTTAATGATTCACTGGTTTTTCAGATACAGTTACGCCGACCTTTGACTTTTTGACCTCAAAATGAATAGGGTCCCTCTATGACTCATTGACAAAATATAACCGAAGTTTGGTACCAATCCATGACCTGGGACTGAAAATATCGCACGGACACGCAAAGTTAACAGACGGACAGGCAGACGCTCAGACTGACAGACTGATGAAGATCGTGATCGCAATATACCATTTCGTATATTGACTAGCTTATAAAATTGTGTTGTGAGAAGTTTTTGCCTGTATTATTTTGACTATCAAAGAAAATGCCGGCATTTCGTACATATACGAAATGCCGGCATTTCTTTCCATATACGATGCCATAGGAGAATGGGTAGATGGGGACTCTCTCCTGTATACATTGCTGCTAGAATTAGGGTCGTGTTACCTTTTTCGCCACGGAGTCGATTTTTATAAGACTTCCTTTCATGCTGACACAAAAGGATTGTGCAGCATCCCAAGTTCTGTGTCTGGTCTGTGCGAGGTAACAGTTATCGTCCTCGGGTCTCTCCAACCATCCAGATAGACAAACTCTCGCCAAGGCTATATATAGGGAGGCATCAATATTGTTAATATGATGATTTATTCAGTGCTTTGAAATGTGTAATACAACCCAATCAATTACGCTTAGGAATATTATCAAGTTCGCCTGTTGATTCCGTGTGACAGGCCGATTACCTGAAGAAGACGAGGACTATTCTGAGTTGCGGTTTAATAAGAGGCTCAAATGACGTTTTATATTATAATAAAACATAATAATTAACATTATAATTATATTGTATTTATTTTCATTTCTTGTTATTTTTACAAATACCATGATTCATTATATATAGACCCTATATTCTTTACGATATCGCCTCCCCCACGTTCCACTGCCATGTCTGATCTACACAGAATAAGTAGACCTAATGCGCACGCAGTCTAGGGCTATATGGATATACGCTATTATACAGTTTCGGCTAGAAGGGTTGGTACATTGTTAAAAAATTCAAAACTTTGACACAAAGCGAAGATCTGGCGAATCAGATTGATACTCGAGTATTTCTTTCCACGGTTGGTGTATCGCCGAAAGGTTACCTGTTTTCTTGAGCTTTGGTCGACAATCTATCTGTATTGGAGTTCGAATAGTGGACCATTTCAGACGACCCCTCGTTAATCTATGCAAATTCGTGAGAACCTCAATGCGAATGAAAGCGATTTCTTTTCCAAAAAACTGTCGGTGCCTGCAACCACATTATGGCCAGTCAATGTTCCTTGGTATTCTGCGTTTCCACGTCGAACGTCACTTGTTGTCGGATAACATCATGATATGCTACTCACAAGGTTTTGTTGCAAAGAAATCTAACTTTTGTCATTTTTTTTCAGAAACGCGGCTTCCAATCGCTTTAGTTGTATCGTGTGAACACTCCTTGTCGCAAATAAAAGGTTCCATCGCCTTCCACAAGTGTTCCATAAAATTTAAATTTAAGGGCCTTGGATGATAGGCTATGATTTTGCGTAATAGCTTAAAGGAAATTCTCGAACATGCGATTCTGACGTACAGGTGCATTATTTTTTCATCTTGCATACTAGTCCACAAACACTGCCCGAACGAGCAAAATGATGTTCCTCCGGTATGCATTCCCGAAGCGCGCCCTAGTGGCATTTTGTTGAGGGGTAAGATTAGACTATCAGAGGAACTGTATTGCGAACGGCACTTTGAATCAACCAAACGGGTGAACCTTCGGATATTCAGGAATCGTCGAAAGAAATACTCAAGAACCAATTCGATTCGAAGTACTCTGTTCTGTGTAGTTTCGAATGTTTTACCAATGCACCAAACATTTTGGACGAGAGTGTAAGTCTGCATGAATAACAGAGTATCTGCATATACCAGGTATATACTATATAGTTTTTTTAAATTTTATTTTACTTTATTTTTTTCTAAAATATATAATTGATAATTAGTCAGTCTGTGAAGCCTTATAATTGGGACTAAGCAAGTTTCTTGAAATTAGGTACTTAAATGATATACCGGTAGCCAGGTTTTCAGCTCGTAGCTACTATTAAATAGATATTTTAGATTTAAATGTCTCAGCTTCATTTTGTACACATAAACTAATAATTTGATATCAAATTACAATGCGGTATATGCGTTTGTGATAATTCTTAACGATGATGTGTCATTTGTAGAAGAAAACCAGCACATATATGAGGTAAAGTGTGTGTTTATCACCAGAATAATCAGTAATAATTGCACAAATCAGGCCAGGTTGCTGTTTCCGTCTACTTTTATGATACCTACCTTGAGAAATACTGAACGCTACCAGAAGAACGACTGTAAGGTTTATAATGGAAGTCATTTTTCAATCAATCAACATTTCTATTAAGACTTCATTAGTATTTCAAGTGATTACTGTTGGAAGTATTTAAAAATCAAGTTCTTTCATGTCCGTCCCATATACTACCCTTACATGTATATTCACCCGTGGTATTATCAAAGGTCACACGATAAAGCTGTACGCCCTGTTATCTTATCTCAGGTGTTGAGAACTGATGTCTCCTTAAGGTTGTGTGGTGTTAACCACTTACAACTGATTGATTGAAATTGCAGTTTAAGGGCCGCTTCCCATACGGATTTCGCGGCCCATCAACTCAATGTTTTATTTTAATTCCACGTTAAATTTCTCATTTCATTTGTGATGTTTACAAGAGCAGCTATATTTTAAAATAAAAAAGATAAATAAATGAATAAATAAGTGAATAAATAAATTGATAGAAACAAGGAAAGTCCGGAATGAGATATAAATAGAAGAGAAGAATTGACTATGTACAAGTTCGTCGGTCAGTTTTTTGCTTAGGTTATTGGTAAACATGTGTTCATTATATATTGTAGTTGCGTGGGTGATTCCTTTGTCTTTGTATCCCTTCATACACACAAAGCCGTCCAGAACAAAAACTGGGAGAACCATAGGCGGGTTCTTCCAGAAATCTGTGCCTGTAACATTGCTTGGAGTGCGTAACGGAGTACAGGATGGCAGGCTACGTCCTATATTGCTTAAAAGTCAAAGGATCATATTCTGCATTAAACAGTTAGTCGTCTCAGACGTGGCGCGTTTGGACTTGTGGATAGTTGATTTTGTCAGTTCAGGACGTCTTTGTGGGCAGTTGTCACTCATGGTGCTGTTTAATAATTGTTCTCGTCATCCGTGTTCTGTTTCAGGTCTGGTCTTACTCGTCTGTGGTCTTCAGTGTGCTGTGCCTGTATTACAAAGAATAGAATAGTTTGTAGTTTCGTGTTTTTGGTGTTATTCTTTGCCACAGTCAGGCACTATCGTGATCTAAGTCACACATGGTCAATAGCAATAATTAATTAGGCACATAAATAAATAAATGAATAAGTAACTAAATATTATAAATAAAAATATTATTATAATTAAATCCGATTGTGACTGTTTGGTATAACCTCCAGTCTTCTGCCCCTGCTAGAAAACCGGACGGTTAACATTCGTTAATAAGGGTTGGCAATAAGGGAACACAACTTGGTTGGTGCTCATCATTAGGAGCTTTTAATTTGATCAGTGAAATTGTCTATGTTATCGCTATGGCCTTCTGATTGGTTAGTGTCCAAATTTGATCAGTTATTTCTGATCACTAACCCTTATTTTCGTCCCTGTAAAATAATTTTGACTCTAAGCGTGCTGCATTTATTTAAATTTGGTCTTTGGATTCTTGGTGTAACCATATAATATTAAATGGTAGAATAATAGTCAGTCGATTTAATGTAAGCTAGTAAGGTGGAGTATACCTTGTTTATTAGAGAAGGTTTAGGATTTAATATGGAATCCATTGACAGAGGGACATTTAAGTTCTTGAGTTCGTTTTCCAGTATTCGGCGATAGGGGTCATGCTTTGGGCATTTGAGTAGAAAATGTTCTATTTCGTTGTTGCATGAGGCGCATAGTGGTGATGTGTTTTTTATTAGCATAGAGAGGTGTGAGTTTAGTCCTGTTTTCCCTAGTCTTAATCTTGTGATGATGCGGTCGTCACGTTTACTGTCTAGCTGGAATCCACAACTTCTTTTCCCCTTATCTAGAATACTATGTAGTCATCGACCTCGGTTTTCTTCGTTCCATTTCTTTTCCTATTTACTATCTATTCTGCTTTTAATGATAGAATTCAGTTCCTTGGTTCCTAATATTATATGCACGTCAGGTGCAGTTTTGGCTTACAGACGTTCTCCTTTACATCAACTGTAACCAAATTTGCAATAAGGGGCGTTATGTAACGCAGCAGGTGGAAGACTTTTATATCTTATGTTTAATTGAGGTCTGTCCCAGCGTCATATACTCTATCCGCTGTGTGTGAATTGTAAACGTGTGTGACTGGGAGCTAGGGAGGGGTGTGTGGTGAGTGAGTGATGTGAGAAGAGAGATGTCGAATATTTTTGTATTTTTGATTTGATTTGATTTATTCACTATATATCAGCAATATAAAAAACAATGTACAATTCAATGGTAAAAGATATAGTGCTGCAGATGGCGGGAATAAACCGCCCAGAGACTTGTTATATCCCGGAAATATATTCTATATTAAATTTTAGCACGATTATATGAACATTTATATTTTAATGGCCCCTAATACCCAAGAGCACATAAGGAAACACTGTTGCGAAATGAATGCATTCTACATTGCTGTAGCTGACAAAAAGCGAGATGGTTACATTTGTATATGTTGTGTAATTGTTTCTATAAAAGTATCACTTTTCTTCAAACATATTCAAACGACCGCGAGGAGCGAACAGCAGATGTTGTCTGGAGTATAATAATACGATATAGGTCGACTATATTTTCTCTAATAATTAAAAAACGTTATTTTAATACAGACCTTGACAATATATTACTCAAGCCACAAGAAAGTCATATATGCATGAGCTATTGATCGAGGAAATGCTGATGTCATGGAAATATTATTTCTATTCTGTTACACTACTTGACGCAATTTTTGTTACTTACGGGAAAGAATATGGCAAATATTTGGTAACAGTGTATAATATATAGCATGGGAAGTTTCAGCCCTCTACCCCAATGGGTAACGAACGTTAAAAGGGGGCTGGATGAAATGCCCACGCACACAGGCTTGGACAGACCACAAGTCGCCCAGGCCTGGTAAGGTTAAACCTATGGGCCCCTCCGCCGTTTTCATAGTGAAGTTTTCCACGTAGTTCCGGAACAATAGACATTGAGGACTGAAACTGCTTATTTGCATAATCCTAGGTACGAAATATCATGGATAAATCCAAAATGGCGCCATAGTGGTTCTCAAAAGCATGTTTTTCACCTTTTCCGGCAACGAACTCGTCAATAAAATTTCTATTAGAGATACATTTATGACGTAGCTGTGAGGCCCACATGATAGCCAACTGGACTGGACTTGCTGGGTTCCGTGAAAGACATAATTTTTCGTTTCCTGCCTTCTCTTGTTTGCACGGACAGCGAAATCCGCCGAGTCCATGTCTTTCTTGGACATGTTTGACCGCAAGAATGCGTTTTATTGGCAACGAGATTGGGGAAACGTAAGTTTTGCATCGAGACTGTGCTTTGACCCTTGAGAAACTGTTCCCAAAAGCCGCGAAGCGTCCAAGTTGCACAATTTGCAAGGACGTGTGTCCTTATACAGCTTGAATCCCGAAGTCGAAGGTGATAACTGACTTATACAATGGATCTCGCTAGATATTGTTTCTGGTAAATCACCTGGTTTGCAAGGTTGTTAGAACTGCGAAAGTACAGATATGCTAGAAAAGTATCGGAGTAATACCATGGTGGACGCATTTAAACCCATAGGTGTATTTTCTCTTTGTCAATATTTTGAAATAATTATGTTTACGGAAGCTAAACGTCCACACATATTAGGATGTGAAATATTAACTGTTGATATTTTAATAAACGTATTATCATTTGTATACTTTATTGATTTTTAGGTTCCAGCAAACAAAATCGCACTTACGACGAAAGTGTATCTTTAAAGGGTAAGATAATGATTTCCAACATATCAAATTCTGTATAAATGTCGTAGTAATGAGAGACAATTGTTCATTAAAACTCACTATTTTAAACATAGTAATAAACAGGGTATTAAATATCTCCGAATCGAAAGTTTGGGGACATTATTCATCGAAATCGAGTGTAAACTTCTCCAGATCGTCTACGGTTTCGGTGGAAGCAGAATTAGACCATCTGGATATTGCACAAGATGAAATTAGAGGACATGCATTATCATACCGACCGAACCAATTATCGTTCCGGTGTGGACGCTATGTCCTGAAATAAAGCTAGACTGGGTAAATGACTTTACTGTATTGGGTATCAACTCTTCCACAGTCAATTCCCACGATATCTGGAAAATCAGCTATCTCGCCAAATTGAATGATCTGAAGAAAGAACTTCAATAATGGAGGCTCAGAAATCTGACACTATTGGAGAAAATCACAATTATAAACACTTGCTCTATCTAAATTGATAACCTTTTCCTTGCCTTGTCAAATCCACCTGAAAACTTTATAAAAGATCTCAATTCATTGCTGTACAAATTCTTGTGGAACGATGATCCCAATAGAATTAAAATAATCATAATATTAAACACGCGACTACAAGTTTGAAGGGTTGAGAATTATCAACCTTATACCATTCATTCAATCTCTCAAGATCTCTTGGACGCGGTGTCTAATATTTAAGAGTCAAAAATGGAAACAATTATTTGAATCGGAAAGCTTTGAAAAACTCTGTAACACGGGGGCAGAATTCGTGAAAGTTATCATGCAGAAAATCAATAATCCATTCTGGAAAGACGAACTCGGTGCTTCTCCAGAAAAAAATAAACAGAAGACAGACAACTGATATATTTAACGAACCAATTTGGTATAATTCAAATTTTAAGCACCCATCATATTTTATATGAAACTGGTATAACAGACAAATCAAATATATACGAGATTTAATGGACTCAAATGGCAATATTTTGAATTTCTCTGAATTGAAGAAAATATATAACATATATGCATGGTACTTACTTGGACTATAATCCACTTATTAACAATATACCTAAAGGCTGGTTGAAACGAGTTAAGACAGAGTTCTGTACTATGCAGAAGGAATTCCCCATACTAGCTATTTATTTTCAAACCTTGGTAAGGCAAGGAAAGGGAGGTAGATGTTTTTATGATATATTAGACTATGAACAGTATTCAATGCAGAAATTGGAGGTTTAATTAGACAGGGAAAGGAAAATAAATTGGGTAAATGTTCATGCCTCAACATTCCATTGCACTAATTATACAGCTCTGAGAGACCAATATAAAACTTAACATAGGATTCTGGCCACAAAGTCTTTTCTAAAAAAAAATTGAATTCATAGACAACGGTATCTGGGACTACTGTGGAACTGAGATTGAGACCCTGGAGCATCTCTTAGAAAAATGCCCCAAAGTGAAAACACTTTAACAAGACTTGGAAAAATGGCTCCAGAAAACGGCAAAGATGAGGTGACAGATATCCGACAATAAAATAACTCTGGGTTGGGGTAAAGACCAGTGTCTAATGAACAGATTCATTTTGCTAACAAAGAAATATATCTTTGTAACCTCCAAACCGTCGGTAAACAGATATATATGACAATAGGGGATATACAATCTGATGCCATAAGAATCAGGGTACATGAAAGGTATGACAGTGAGAGTGGCACCATGTATGAGTAAAGAGTGAAAATTGAAATATGGTAGTAGTATGTGCATAAGTTTGTAATAGATTACTTATCAACAATGATATTGAATTATTATTATTGTATGAATGTTACCAGAAATCTGAAAAGGAATAAAAATAATATAAAAAAAACAATCTCGAGAAGTAGTAGGAACATCATTAAAATTTTACATTGAATCAGTTTTAAATGCGCATACCTTGACCTGTATGGCGGCTATTTTCTTTGATTTTCCGGAAATGGCTCATAAGTTATGTAAAATTACGTACAGTGAGTCTGATGCCTTTCATTCGGAAATGTTTGTTTTGGGACAAGGTCCCTACCGATCAATTGCGGATTCTCAAGATAAATGGGAACTGCAGTGTGGTCGGAATGCACCATTGGTAGTTCTTCCACACCCCTTTGGAGTGAATCAAATTCCTTGTGCCTATTCCTGGATGACAGATAAAAACTTCCTTGAGCCGACAATTAATAAATATACTTTACAAAGCCAAAGTAACATCCAATATGAGAACACAGTCAATCTTCACTTTTTGTACGCTTTTTTCCAATCAATCTCAAGTGTTGGAACTAGGTTTAGATGGGTCTAGAATTTTGGTTGAAGATAGAGATACGCACCATTGATGCCCAACGGACAAAGCTGGGCGGAATCGTCACAGTACGTGATGGGGACAAACCTTTTTTAAAGTTTGGCAGACAAAACGTTTCACGGTATCTCTGGTTCTGTTCGTACAGTCATCTAGCGTGATTTCTCTAGGCGTTACGGCTCTTCCAGTCATCGGCATAATCTATTTATGTTGTAACAATCGCATTAATGTCAATTTATCACTAATGAGGCAACTATTCCTTCAGTAAGATCTGATCATAGCAGAAAATTTGGTTTTGATTCTAAGAGCCAGCAGTACTCAGACTGTAGGTTTTACTTCCATCTACGAATGTCACGGACATAATTGCTATGCTATGTTATTATGTATTGTATGTTATAGGGTTAAAGATATGACACGCTAAGGGTTAACTCAAATTGATTGGGGTCGTCTTAAATGACCCGTTACACATGTTAAACGTACGGTTAATACTTCTCGCTCATTCATTCATTCATCCATCCATTCTCCCACTCGCTAACCCACGTTTACTAATCGATTGTCCTTTATTTAAGCTATTGCGCGGCGATTGATGCTGGAATGCTTGTCCATGTGTAGGACAACACGAGATACTTGGCGTTTTGTCGTGTCGTGTTATACGATGTTTTTCGCTATTACGCGGACTGACGGTAAACTACAGACTTGCACACACGTATTTTAATATGAAACATTTGTATAATTTGTTTTTCTATAGCGGCTAGAGTCAGTGTTGCCCGATCTAGTGAAAGTCCGTGTTTTGCGTGGTAAAAAGCATATAAATACGCTTGCCTGAGAATGATAAGTGCATTAACGCCTGATCCATTCTATGGGACAGTTCTCACGATTGTCGTTGTGTCTTTACAGGTAAGCGCATTTATTGTCTTACGTATAGTTGAGATTGCTATTTTCTCACTAGCATCTGTATTGACTATATTGACAACTAGCTTTAAACGTAAATGGTTTAGATTGTATTACCAGAACAGAGTGTATTTGCATTTTGGTCATGTTGACATTTTCCTCATGTCAGTAAATTGGTAATCAATTTGATATATATTTATTGGGCATTAACGCCTGATCAATTCTATGGGACAGTTCTCACGATTGTCGTTGTGTCTTTACAGGTTTTCACAATCTGTACCATCACAAAAGGGATCGAGAGCGATTAATGCCACCTGGAATCCTTATTAAATGCATATTATTCAACCTACGTCTTTTGTCATCTTTATGCCCGCCTGTCTCGAATTTATCCCACGTGACACGAATATTAAGGATTATTTGACTGGTATGTCCCCTCACATGCGTATCAACTGGAGTGATACCCTTCTATCGAATAACACACACCTTGTCGAACCCCAGGTCATTGTTGTCCTTTATGGAACATGTCAGAGAATGACAAATTCATGTCACGAGATTACCTTCTCCTTTGGTACTTCCGGATTGTATCACCGAATTCCCCTGCAAATGCCGAATAATGACCCAGAACTGGAGTTCAGTTACATGCCTTCCCTTCAGTTTTGCATGTTTTGGGTATTCAGTTAAGATTTTTTAGCTCGTTTTTGTAAACCTAAACCCTTTTTAACAACAATGGTTGCTCATGTACTTGTCAAGTTGTCTCCTAAAACAGTTTTCGGTTCGAGGAGCTTGTTGAACCCATCCGTTCAGGTGGTTAAGATCAATGTAATCTGTCTTATTTCAATGGATTGGGCTAGATTTCGGACTAGTTGTCACAGGGTTTTTTTTCTTTGGATCGTGTTTCGCTCGGTCATAACTTTAGAAGTCGTCACTAATTGTGCATTGTTTATAGTAGAGGATGATCTCCAAAACGACGATATATTATGAGTCTATTTCATAATGACTTTGTCAAATTTTGCTATTCTTGGACGTCATATTTTGACTTACCATGCCGCTATTGACACGTATTTAGTCTGCTAATATACATTTATACCAAATCAGAATGTGTCAAACTTCCTTTCACATTAAAGGACGTCCGTGGACATCTTTTATGCAGGACTATCAGCAGCCGTTGCGTCTGTTTTGGTCTTGTTACCATTTTCCACAAACTTGTGTCATGTGTAATGGTCTTATACCAAAGTGTTCAGTGTCTTTTTTTGTGTGAATATAACACATACGCTATATGCCCGGGTTCTCCACCATGTAAAATTGTGGGTTTCTACAGTGGCGTAATCATACCTTGATATTTATACGTTCTATGTCATTCGACGATAATCCATTTAGTTGTCCTCGATGTACATTGCATCACAAGAGAGAAGGGGTATAAAACGTGATCAGATTTCAGGCATTTTAGTAGAACACCGAAACTCCAGCTGGTAATATGCGAATCACTCATCCCATAACTAAAATGGTCTGTGTATCTGCCATGTAAATAAACGTTTTACAGTGGTATTATCACAGAGGAACACGAGTCATAGGACTCGCTCATATTACGCCAGTTCCCTCCTAGTTTAGTAAGCATATGTCACATATATGCGTTATCACAACATTAATGTACTAGATATTGTAATGCATGTGTTCCTCTTGAAGCAGGTGTAGCCCCAGCTAGGGCAACTCTCCATTCCGTAGACGTGCATGTTCGAGTAGCTCTCCATTCGCTAAAAATAATGGAGCGCAGGGACAATAGATGGCATCACAAGTGTGTTTAAGATGAAGTTATTGATTGTCGGGATAATACTCCCGAGCGAATAGTTATTCCGATTTAGATGCAGAATTCTCTATGGCTGGTTATACTGAATGTTTGGAGTGGTCTAACATATATGTAAGCGAAAACATTCACTTTGTGATACTATATGAGCATCACATTTCTATGGATATCAGACTGAGAAATAATTTTAGGTATGGAACCAAACTAAGAGTGGCCCGGAGCACTTGACTCTACCTGGTCAGGTTGATTTAAGCGAGCCTGCTAGGACGGCGTGGAGAGGAATATTTTTGTTATCCTTGAGGATGAGATGTTTAAATTTATCACACTGTATACATGTATCTTTGGTCGAAGCTATATTTGGGGAAACCGAGATGGTCGCTACGATGACGTCATCTCCAGGTCATATTCCAAATAGTCCTATTTTTGTAGTCTTTTTATACCCTCCTCCCCTCCTTCTAAAAAAATCTGTAAATTAGCAAATATTATTTCGACTGAAATAAACAGATTTTTGAACGCAGTCAAGGACAAAAGAATTGAGAAAAAGCCACAAAACGTTCATTTTCAATTACACATTCATGACGCACATAAATATATCCACATATGCGGAAGGGATATGCGAATGATATCAAGACGACCCCAGTATGATAAGCTGTGGTATTTCATCTCTCATGTATTCGTCGTTTTGTGTACCATAAAAAAGTCCCATCACCCAGCTCTAACAACGCCACAATGCCTTCTTGTGGATTATCTCAGTGTATCAAATTATATACAGCTCAACATTAGGCCTCATTGGTATTAAATTTAATGTTGCATAAAAATCAGACCTGGCATACTGAAGATTGTTAGATATGGAACTCTTCTGACCCACATTATTCAGTTCTCGTTCAATGACAAATAGCTACATGGTTGTATGATCTTTTTCGTTGATGATTTTTGTCTACATAACGCAGTCAAACTATTCATGACGGTAGTCAGTATGAGCGTTTCAAGACACCGGATATGATCGTCGTTATCGGGTAATTATCAGTACAACGTTGGTACGTTTCTATTGCCTATCACAGATTCTTGATCATGAAAGATAACTCCACTGTTCCAATCAAACATCGTCTCGGTAATTTGGGTGACTCTTGTCTCCAACCCAAGAGTGAGTGAGTGAGTAGTGGGGTTTAACGTCGTTTTCAACGTTGTTTCAGTCTTATCACGACGGTGCCTACATGTGCCAGAACACGAGAGGGCTCACAGTTCCTATTACCCCGGACACTGATCAGCCCAGCCAGTACAGCACCCGTCACCCATTCAAGTATTGACAGAGCTTAACGTTGCTTAACTTCGGTGATCTGACGAGAACCGGTGTGTCCAACGCTACAAGCCGTAACAAAAACAGAGGTCAGCGCACGAAAGCGATACTTTCTTACACTTGCAATTTCTCTGCCATGCCCTTCTTGTAATAACATAAATCGTGATACTCTGCTGCTTGCCAGAGAGTGGTACATTTCCAACTATGGACTTTTTTGCGTCATTAGTTGTCGACTCTGCAGATACGCCAGCTAATCTCGCATATGCCTCTGCATGCAGTCGCCTGATAACAACGCAATTACGACATTAGCTGGCGACTTGACAACTGCTAATGCCACAATTGTCGCAATTACTAGTTGCTACTACTTCTTGCAATCTGATGCGCCTGTTAATATATCTAACGCTCTTGCCGTGCAGTACCAACTCAATCCAAAGCTCCAGCATATATAACTTCTCTGCATTTGCTTAGCAAAGCACTAACATAAAGAGTCGAGGCTCAATCTCGGGTGAAGGAATACGATTTATTTTTTACCCCTCAGCCTATTAGGTTGCGGGGTCTTGTCGACGGCATGTACGTCCGGTCGGTCGTCCGGTCGTCTGGTCGTCCGGTTGTCAGTGGTCAACAATTCTTGTGACCGGTCTAGAAGCCAAACTGTTGCTTCTAGACTTCAAATTTGGTATACAGGATTGTTGGGTGGTCAGCCACAAGCTTATCGAATTTGGGTAATTTGTGATGAATTTTGTGGTTTCCATGGCAACATCACGGAAAATTCGTCAACAATTCTTGTGACCGATCTAGAAGCCAAACCGTTGCTTCAAGAGACTTCAAATTTGGTACGCAGGATTGTTGGGTGGTCAACCACAAGCCTATTGAATCTGGACCCGATTGGTTAGAAACTTTGGCGGCCATCTTTAATTTATGCGAAACCGTCACAGCTTTCTCGTTACCAAGATATCTTTAGAATGACTTACCCTAGGCACACCAAACTTGCCGTGCACATCCATATGCTCGTGACCCAGAACCCTATTGAATCTGGACCCGATTGGAAAACTTTGGCGGCCATCTTTAATTTATTCGAAACCATGAATCTTGTGTATCTCGGAAACCATTTCGCTGTTCAGTGTGAAACTTGGTATAGATTATCGATACATTAAGAAACTTTAAAGGAATGACCAAACCAGTTTCCCCGATTGGGTGAAAGTCTTGGTGGCCATCTTTAATTTATGCAGAATCTTTATTGATGTATTTCTCTGATACGATTGAAGTGTTCTATACGAAACTTGGTATACAACATCGATGTATCAAGAGGCTTGCAATGAATAACCACATCAGTTCTTCTGAGAGGCGAGAAGGATGGCCGGCCATTTTTAATTTATGCAAAATCATTAATGATCTCTATCTCTGATACTGTTCAATTGTTCGATGTGAAATTTGGTGAACATCATCGATGCATCAAGAGACTTATGATGAATGACAGAACTGGTTTCTCTGATTGGACAGAAATCTTGGCGGCCATCTTTAATTTATGCAAATTTTTTAATGATGTATATCTCTAATACCATTTAAGTGTTCTAAATGAAACTTGGTATACAGCATCGATGTATCAAGAGACTCGCAATGAATAATCACATCAGTTCCTCTGAATGACGGGAAGGATATGCAACCATCTTTAATTTATGCAAAATCATTAATGATCTCTAGCTCTGATATCGTTCAAGTGATCGATGTAAAATTTGATATACATCATCATTGCATCAAGACACTAACGATGAATGACAGAACTGGTTTCTCTGATTGGGCGGAAATGTTGGCGACCATTTTAATTTATGCAAAATCATTAATGATCTATATCTGATATCATTTTAGTGCTTCATATGAAACTATAAACCATCAATACATCAAGAAATTTACAATTAATGACAACCAATTGTTCTGATTAGGTAGAAAACTTGATTGCCATCTTTAATTTATGCAAAATCTATACCTCTGGTACTGTTCAAGTGTTTGATGCAAGACTTTGCATACATCATCAGTACATCAAGAGAGTAAAACTGAATGACGGAACCGTTTTCTCTGATTGGATGGAAACCTTGGCAGCCGTTTTCAATTTATGTAAAATCACTGATGATCTATATAACCTTTGATACTGTTCAAGTGTTCAGTTTGATGCTTGGTATACGTCATAGATACATCAAGAGGCAGTTATTACGGACTCCGATTGGACGGAAAACTTTGCGGCCATTTCTGATTGCAAGTTTTTTGATAATCTGTGTATTTGTCACTTGACTGCTTGATGTTCCTGATGTTTTCAAAGTAGTATGGTTCAAATTGAATAGATTTTGAATGGCTGGCACCCAGAGCCGAGGGGTTTTAGATGCGCAGCTTCGTATTCATATCAAAAACTCTATTTTACTTGGCTCCCACTGAAAATCGGAAGACTTTTATTACTGTTCAGATTATTATTAAGGTTCAAAGCAAGAATGGCTTGAAGGCTTTTGTTTTTGTTCAGAATATTTTTGTTCTTCCGCCATGTTTTGGCACGTGATATGTCAAATTATTTATTATAGTTCTCCACTGCATCCAACATCTCACACTGAATTTATCATATTTCAATCATCTTCTGCATTCAACCAAATCTTTCAGGCTTTTACATATGCATTTTTCATTCATTGTGTACCAATAAAGACTAAACTGTCTGGCTGAGGGGTTGTTGCACCTTTTAGGTGCTGCCTCATGTTATTATTGGATCTTTACAGAGTCTAAAACATTCCCCTTTACATATCGAAATAATTTCTGGGGAAAAATGTTCCCTAATGAGATTTTCGTCGTCAAACTTTCACCTTCCGCAAAGAAATTCAATACGAGCTAGACTGAAATCGGCATACCCTATTTCGTCTAATTTTTCGAACAGCATTTTTAGACTCTGAAGCATGAAAAAACACATTTATGTCAACTGAGACTAAAGACTGTGGCATGGATATGTTATTTAACCCAAGAACTGAAAAGATAGCTATTGAAATTTATAGAAAGTTAGCAGAATTTCTCTCTGCAGATGCCTGAAGTTAAGTTTTGCCGTCTGAACAATTATAAGAAATAGGGTAAAACCAATCGCTATGGGAGGCCGTGGCCGCTAACGGATCTATACGGGTTAAAACTGCACGATAAACCCTCTGGTAAATTTCATAAAAAACCCCGCAAAAACAGTTGTCATTTGACACGTGCTTGTTTTGTAAATCACACAACACGACTTCTGAATATCTATACACAGCCAGAAAAAGGGTAATGGCCCATTACCTTTTTATGGTGATGATGCCTGTTCATCACACTTTAAAGGTGATGAAAAAGGGTGATTGCCAATGTCGTCACCCTTTTAGGGTGATAGCCATTACCCTTTCAGGGCGATGACCTGAACATTTGCACTCATTCAGGTTCCTGTTGCATCAATGCATTTTGCTGAGAAGCAACAGGATCTTGATAATGTGATGTCTAGCACTGTAATATCACTTGTCTTTATTGCACCATGTAAGCGTCCTGTCTTTGTCTTGTGCGCTGTCCTCAGTGTTTTATAGGATGGATGGAGGGTGTCTGGTTCCATGCTGCTTCAAAGATTTCTTCTTTGAAGTAGCAGGAACACAACGGGGCTGGGTGGTGCTTAGTTGGTTCGTCGTGATATAGCTGAAATATTGTTGAAAGTGACGTTAAATTCTGTTCACTCACTCACCCATTGTTGATCACCCTTTTCGGGTGATAGCCGTCACCTTTTTAATGTGATAGCCATTACCCTTTTAAGGTGATGGCGAAAAAGGGTGTTGGCTCTAACTCAAAACCTTTTTGGGGTGATGCTGTCATCGCCATTTTAGGTAGCTAAGATTCATAGCGTCTCCCTTCCCTCAACGCTATGCCGACGACAAATACATTCCCTGGTGGTAACTCGAACATCTCCATGGCGCACTTATTATTACCTTTGCGCCCCATTGGACCTTCATTAACTTGAGAAAATGGGCCGCCATGAATAAAAATACAGAAATGGCAGACTAAATGGCCATTCGTCGGTCAAAAATTAATTACAGACGTTAAAATTATCCCTATGGAGCCTCAAAATCACCTGAAATCGAGGGTCAAGAAGATGGGCATTTCCGTCATAATAGACCCCGTGTTTACAGGGGATGATGATCACAACATCGATTATGGTATTTTTATTCATGGCGGCCCATTTTCTCAAGTTAATGAGGGAGGGAGGGAATTTGGCTTAATGTCACACTCCAGTTTGTTTCAAGTTAATGAAGGTCCAATAGGGCGCAAAGGTAATAATAAGTGCGCCATGGAGATGTTCGAGTTACCTCCAGGGAAATGTATTTGTCGTCGGCATAGCGTTGAGGGAAGGAAGACGCTATGAATCTTAGCTACATTTTAGGGTGATAAGTATCATCATTTTCCTGGCTGTGTAGCTCACTTATCCTTAATAATCGCCTTTCAAAAATATCTTTGCTTTTTCCCTCTTTTTACGTATATTTTCAGTTTGTGTAGTGGTGCTTCTAATAACTTATCTCATATCTCTAATTGTTTTACTCGTTTTGAAGATATATTTAAATTACAAAAAAAAACACGATTTAGTTAAATATTCCGAATTACGCGAATTTGAAAGTTAAAAAAATACGAATCTGAGAGACATTTGTAGGGTTTATAATGTCAAGAGTTTTGAAACAAGTTTTGAAACATTTTGCGTAAAATCTAGAAGTTATTAACAACTTTAACAAAGCTGGAATTCCTCGGATCTGGAAAGTTTCTCAAATTTGACCACACATATCGCATGCTGATAGCAGAATACCAGCGTAGCGTGCAAGATCTATGGCGTTACGTTTCGTAACTTGTGTCTAATTCCGCTTAACCCGGGGTTAGGGGCCGTATGAACCCATTGACTTCAAGATTCTCATGGTGCTCAAAAGAACAGTCTCAATCAAAGCGTGACTGAGATACATCATTCTCTAGATGACGACTTTACAACGATTATTATGGATTAAGAATACTGATCAGCGATACGGATTTTATATTTTTGGAACATCATATCTTGTCGGCATCATTGAAAACTGTTGACCGCTTCTCTCTTGCAGGAAACTAGCCTATGTTCATGTATACTAGGATTGTCTTCTTGAATTTGGTGCTAATACGGTTATATGTAATATGGAATAGGTCGGTCGATTACGGATGCGGATATTCTTTAATGGACGACGGCTGAATTATGAATGGCGGACTAGACGCTTGTAACGTCAAGAGACTAACTCTAACAGAACGTTAATATCTCTAAGTCTTTTCAGTCCTTGGAAACTGTCTCCACAGCGACACCCCTCCTCCCTTTTAGCTCTATTAGACAATTTTACCCCAATTTCAATACCTTCTGCAGTTTTCAACAGTGATTCAACCATCTGCCTACTAATATTCGTCGACGTTTTGGCATGCGTAACAGCATATATCTTGCACTCAAGATGGGAAGCCTCAAACATCGATGTTTGTTCATGTGCTAACATTCGAAATTTATGGGTTTTTTTTTTTTTTTTTTCACCCAAACCTTAAGGGCTTTTTTGGTATAAAAAACACATATTGAAAACTCGATTCTTCAAACTAAAATACCCTTTTCAATATGGAATTTCTCTATAACAAACGATTTTAAAAATGTCATTTCT
This sequence comes from Hanleya hanleyi, assembly GCA_036873755.1. Taxonomy (NCBI): domain Eukaryota; kingdom Metazoa; phylum Mollusca; class Polyplacophora; order Lepidopleurida; family Hanleyidae; genus Hanleya; species Hanleya hanleyi. The sequence continues at coordinate 8,850 of JAVTVY010011039.1, read as the reverse complement.
CTATAAGAAGCTGTCATTTCTCTACAAGAAACGATTTTAATAATGTCATTTTTCTTAAGGAAACGGTCTTTGAAGTGGATAATTGTGCAACATTGTAACGAACTGTCAACAATGTTTCGTTCAATATTGCACAATTATAAGCCCCTAAACCTCGAATGTTCGACCGCACGCTAAAGACATTCTAGGAGATCGGACTTCAGCCTCAGGTAAAGTTGTCCATGTTCTCACAAGGATGGGAGATATGCCCGATTCTCATATCTGAAGAATTCACTGATGTCGCCATCCCCTGCGTGGCATACGACATACGCTGGTTCTTCAGGGCCTTCCTCTTTTTCCAGCTCTGCAAGCCCAAGTTCTAAAATTGGCAGCGCAATGTTTTCTAAACTGCGAAGGGTTGCTTTGGAAATTGTCTCCCAGACGGACTGGCAGCTCGTCAATGTGTTTCTCATGCTGTTTCCTTCCTATGTGCTGTATCTTTTTTCACAGGTTGGATAGAAGGGTTGTTTGCAATTTCCAGAAAAGAGTTTCCACATTTTTGTAATAGCCAAATATAAATTGTCTACGTTTTCTTTGAATTCAGATCGCACTTCCTTAACCTACTCGACATGACGAATGTCAACAATAGAGCTCGTCTCCTGGTTAAGACAGGCAAGAAATACTTCATTTAAGTCTTGCCAAGTAAAGCCCAGCCATCATCTCTCAAACGCGAACGGATTTTTCTCAAGTCAACAGCGCCTCCGGACATTTGGACCGAATAATTGAACTGTGCGTGGGCTTGAACCGTTAATTCCCATCGTCGAATTCAGCTACAACATGAGGGTGATTGTCTCAAGTCTAGCATGTTTCTAATGTGTCAGAACATGGATCCTACCGGTCGTAGTTAGTATGGTATAACTCGGGTAAGTTTCCTTCTCCTTCAGCACGAATGAATAGTTGAGTAGAGAGCTCCAGCAGCAATGGGATCAACTAAACAGTGCAACAAAAGTAAGTCCCCCCCTAAACGATGTTTGATATCTTCCAAGATATTTTCCAGATCCTGATGAATTTTTGCACACACTAGCCCAGTAACCAGCCCCACACGGTATATCAAGGATTAATACGTAGGTGTAGTTGTACGCAAATGAGCATGCGCAAACTGGGAATCGGTCCAATTTTGAAAAGTTCATGAACAGATTAATCCAGACTTTTCAATGTCAAATCGTTATTTCATCACAGAATTCGATCATGTTGACTCCGTATCTCGACGGTCAGTAATCATTAAAATCGCGTGTAACCGCCACGACATTGGATGACATTTCGACAACGTGCTCGCATGGTGTTGATGAGGCTTGCGATCCGACGTTGCGGGATGGCTAACCACTCCTCCTGAAGCAGGCGTCTCACGTCATCAAGATTTGACTCCACCCCAACTCGACGATAGACCGATTGTTTCAGCTGATCCCAAAGATGTTCGATGGGATTGAGATCCGGAGAACTGGCGGGTCACTGCATGTGGTCAATGCCTTCAGTTTGGAAGAAGCCATTTACAATCCTTGCCCGATGTGGACGCGCATTGTCGTCCATGAAGACAAATCCATCCCCAACGGCACCTGCGTAGGGCAAAACCTGTGGTCGAAGAACTTCAGTCACGTAGCGATTAGCGTTCAAGTTCCCCTGAATCGGCACCAGATCGGTTTTACCGGTCAAACTAATGCCTGCCCAGACCATTACGCTGCCACCACCAAAGGCCGTTACTGGTTGCACGCAACACTCGGCATGCTGCTCTCCCTGACGACGCCACACACGCCTCCTACCGTCAACGTGACGGAGACAGACACGCGTTTCGTCACTGAAGAGAACATTGCCCCACTGTCGTCTGGTCCACCGAACATGATTTCTTGCCCACTGCAGACGCGCTATCTTATGACGGCGGAGCAGAGAAGCCTTCTTCACCATACGCCTAGCACGCAATCCGACGGCTTTTAGGCGTCTCCTAACTGTTTGAGCACTCACTCTCCTAGCGCCGGCACCAGCATCTGCTCTTATTTGATCTCGGACCTCTCGTGCTGAAATTCAGAATGGGAGTTAAGTGAATTGAGGAGTGAGTGAGTCGTGTTTAACGGAACGAGTTGGATCTGCGCTACATCAGAAAATGGTATTCGATTTTTTTGTGGCACACCGAGGCCCTCATACCTGATAACGTTCTGTTCCTCAGTGTGACGTTAACGATTCGTCGGTCTTGTCGTCGTGTGGTCGTCCTGGGCCTTCCACTTTTTGGTAGATCCTTCACATCCCCTGTAGCACGAAACTTTGCTTGCAATTTGCGAATTGCTTTAGGTGTTACCCCCATTCGACGAGCAACCTGTTTTACAGGGGTGTTAGCCTCCAACAGACCAATTGCAACAGCCCTATCCATATTGGATAAACGAGGCATGGTTTACCACAGAACTTCAACTGAATGCCCAAGACTTGTGGGCAGAAATATGGGATATTCAGGTATGAGACCGTTTTTATTGACCATCTCGGACATCAAATTACGTAAAACCCGTTATGTGAAACCGCATGAATTTCTTGTGGTGGTTGACATGTCCTGGATGCCCAACCACACGAATATTTCATGACTGGTTGATCGAATTCTGTGATGAAATAACGATTTGACATTGAAAAGTCTGGATTAATCTGTTCATGAACTTTTCAAAATTGGACCGATTCCCAGTTTGCGCATGCTCATTTGCGTACAACTACACCTACGTATTAATCCTTGATATACCGTGTGGGGCTGGTTACTGGGCTAGTGTGTGCAAAAATTCATCAGGATCTGGAAAATATCTTGGAAGATATCAAACATCGTTTAGGGGGGGACTTACTTTTGTTGCACTGTTTAGTTCTTTAACTGTGAATTGTGCTCTTCTCATTTCTTTTAACCGAACTTCGAACTGTCATCACGATTAGGAATGGTTTGGTGAAGGTTTGTTGCCTCAGAATGGAACGGGTTTGCTGCTGTAACTTGATGTACATGTCTGAACTTCGTAATATATTCTGCTGTTCCAGATGTCGCAACATTTGCCTGTAACAATTAATGCTGCGGTTCAACCGCTGCCTTGCAGTCAATCACCTCGTGTTCTTAGAAGACCCAATTCAATATGTAATCTCGAAGCATTATGTAATATTGCTCTGGCAACGAATCTGCGGTCAATGTCACAGGGTTCGTTTTGGCATGGCGCAAACTAGTTGACACATATATCACGGCATTCGGAACTCCCGAGCGGAAATCTACGAAGGGGACCGATTCTACGCTCGGGGGACGACAACATGAATTTCCTATGAATCTTCAGATGTGACGCGCCGGAACGGTTTAATACGCATGGCTCCGAAGCCCAATCACTCTCGCGGAAGCCTTAATCCCCGACCAGCAAATATTTCCCTGCGAGTCTCTGATTTACGTCAGATATTCTAAAAACTGTTTATTCTTTTCATTCGAAGCACGTTTCAATAGAAAACCATCAGTTTAAATGGTACACACGCCACGTATTGGCAAGATATAATTCCCGTGACGTCACTGACAGTTCCCTGACAGACCGAAACACACGTGGTGGGCTATGGTAAAAGTACGATTTTCCACATGCTTCCGTGGCTCTTCCAAGCCAAATTTGAAAAACAGAGGCCCATGATCGTCATCGTAATTTGCCCCCTCAATAGTATAATGGAGGATCAGGTACAGACCTTGTGTGAAATGGGGCTGAAATCCTGCTTCCTCAACATAGAGGGGTCCAGTGGCCATACCTATGCTGTTGTGGTCACATGGTCTAGTCATGTCACATGACCACGCTCTAGTCTAATATGGCGTCACAACCTGTAACCATTTCGGTCATCTATACGGAGTAAGACTGACCCTGGGATCGTGTGTATCCATTTCAGACTACTTTCGGCAACTGCTAGAGGGAATTTTCATAAATCAATACCACGTGACTTCATCAGCCAATCAGCTAAAGTCTACCGACGTAACCCCAACGTAACCCGCCATTTTCGAGTCATGTGATGATCTACTTCTTCAAAATTGCCTTCGAGGCATTCGCGACTGCTCGGCTTATTCCGTGAAGTCATAATACCTCGCGTATTAATGGTGGAAGGATTTTACAGCTCTCAGCTCAACCTCCCCACAGCGCATGCTCCATTTCGCAGGCTCCAATAACATCCCTGCCTCCAATAGCGGAAGTTGACCTTTACTACGTTGCTATGACGTATAGGAGAAACCAACCAACGCACGGTTCAGTTTGAATCCGACCAAACAACTCCTTTAGTGTTGCACATGAGCGAACTACTTTTCATATGCTCTGTCCAGATAAACAGGGAAAATTATCTCCAGATAATTCTTTTTAACGCTAGGTCAACGGAGGTATTATGCAGACTTGAAAAGTAATCAAAATTTTCGTTAAACATCTATTTTACTATATATGATGTCACTGCCGGCGATGTGCGCGAAGGCCCCGAATCCGGTCCAAAAATCTGACTGGTGGCTGGGGTGTTATTAGACCCCCAGCGAGGTGGTTGCTCTCGGCTGTAAACCGTGATCCGCCGCACGTGAGGCACATCACATGCTGTAGGATGTGTTTCCCCTCACATAGTCCTCGTTTGTATTTCTCTCTTATCGGGAGATAAAATATATATCCAAATGAAATGGACATTCCCTTGATTCTACCCGGGAAGAATCTCTTCTAATTTGAGGTATTTCTCTCGGTTTTTCTTCTTGAGCTAATCTCCATCAGTGTCCATGGTAACGGAAGTCATACAGCTGGCATGCGCCGTTCGGAGTTTCCGCGTGATATTATTCTTTCAATATGGATGCCAATATGGATTCCTACCAGTGCGGATCGAGGTTCTAATGTCCTACATTGTCCGAGATTGTGTCGAGTGCCTTCGAGGGACATCTCAAACCGGAGATCCCCGAGAAGTTGCGAATGAGATCACGGGTGTCTGTTCAAGGTTCATGTGTTTTGTTTTTAATTTCAGGAAATCAATGCCACGAAGAATCATAAAAAGAGAAGGAGCACTGTCATAAAATATCTGTAGTTGTAACAGTATGCCAACCAGAGTCTAGCCTAACTGAGTAGTAGGTAGCAACCCGATCCAGTTACGTTTTCCAGGGAAATAACTCTGTTTTGTGGAGGTCACGTGGAGGAGGGGGCGCCACCAGGCCAAGAGACCAAAAACTACCTCCAGCACAGAAGAGTTCCAATCTAGGGGGAGGTAACTCTGGGTGACTATAGTTCCGACAAAGGGCCTCTGGGCATGTATTCACCCGCGGTGATGCGGTCTGGCGGTAATGCGGTCGCGGGAAAAAGCTTCCGGGGAGAAAAAGTAGTCCCCAGACTTCAAATACGCTGCATGGTCCGATTGGGTCGAGTGAGGTATCAAAGTGAAGCATTCGTGAAGAGGCATCCAGTCATGGGTGGGTGCATGTAAAATTAGGATTTTTTCCCGAAACTATAAAAAGCGGAACACGGACTTTACCCTTAAAATAGGGGAAAACACCTATCAACCCTAGCCAAAAGGGCTAATATCGGTCCCCGGGCTTATTGGGACCTGCCTATCAAGTCAATGGGGTGGGTGCATGTAAAATTAGGATTTGTCCCCGAAACTATAAAAAGCGGAACACGGACTTTACCCCTAAAATAGGGGAAAACCCCTATCAACCCTAGCCAAAAGGGCTAATATCGGTCCCCGGGCTTATCGGGGCCTGCCTATCAAGTCAATGGGGTGGGTGCATGTAAAATTAGGATTTTTTCCCGAAACTATAAAAAGCGGAACACGGACTTTACCCCTAAAATAGGGGAAAACCCCTATCAACCCTAGCCAAAAGGGCTAATATCGGTCCCCGGGCTTATCGGGGCCTGCCTATCAAGTCAATGGGGTGGGTGCATGTAAAATTAGGATTTTTTCCCGAAAATATAAAAAGCGGAACACGACTTTACCCCTACAATAGGGGTCTGTATTATACAATATAAGGGAAAATGCCTGTATGGGGTATGGGGATGGTCAATTTTTTTCGTGGGCTTTACTATGGCTTGTGGGGTCTGGTTTTTCTCGTCTCGCCGAGAAAAATACAGTGGGAGGGGTCCCGGAGCGAATCGGTGAAATTTTTGGGAAAAATCACCGAGGTCTGTATATAGGCCTATAGGCTGGCTATATGGGCATATAGGTTCAACCTGGGAAATTCACACACGTTCATTGTGATATGGGTTGTGGGGTCTTGCTTTTCTCGTCTCGTCATTTAGAACACGATGGGAAGGGTCCCGGAGCGAAAAGGTGAATTTTTTGGAAAAGTACCATATAGCCCATATAGTCCCATACTGGCTATATGGGGGTATAGGTTCAACCTGGGAAATTCACATACGTTCATTGTGATATGGGCTGTTTGGATTTGTTTTCACGTCTCGTCATTTAGAACACGATGGGAAGGGTCCCGGAGCGAAACGGTGAAATTTTTGGAAAAAGTTCACCGAGGCCTGGGTAGGCCCATAGGCCTATGCTGCATGGCTATGGAGGTATAGGTCCATACGGGGTGAACGTTTTGGGGTCTAGGTGAGCCCCTTATGATCCTATGGTGTCGTATGAGGTCTTATTTTGAAGCTCCCGTGGAGTTTGTAATGTATCGACTAATGGTTCGTCCGTGTGCAATAGTCTGCGCATGCGCAGTCTGGCCGTAGTATAGAAAGCAGGCATGTTGGGGGGGTATGTGGGTGTGTGTTTGGGGTAGAGATGGACCACTATGGGTCCAAATGGGTCGTGGGAGGTGTCAAAGTGAAGCTTGTGTGGGGTAGAATCAGAATGGCGTGTTTTTAAGTGCAAGTCGCGTCAATCTGCGCATGCGCAGTTGGTTGTAGTACGTAAAGTGGCCATTTTGGGGCAGTACAGGAAGGTATTTGGGGTCGAGATGGACCATCCTTGGTCCGATTATGTCGTGGGAGGTGTTATCTTCTAGCTCTCGGAGTGTACATCCCGATTTGAGGGATGTTCACGTCATGTGTGACGTCATCAGTAGGAGTAGTAGCGAAAGTGGGCATTTTGGGGCAGGGAAGGAAGGTATTTGGGGTAGAGATGGACCATCCTTGGTCCGAATGCGTCCTGGGAGGTGTCATTTTGTAGCTCTCGGGGTGTAGACCCCGATTTGAGGAATGTTCACAGCATCTTTGACGTCATCAGTACGAGTAGTAGCGAAAGTGGGAATTTTGGGGTAGTGAAGGAAGGTATTTGGTGTAGAGATGGACCATCCTTGGTCCGAATGCGTCCTGTGGGGTGTCATCCTGTAACCTTCGGGGTGGAGACCACGATTTTAAGGGATGTCCACAGCATCTGTGACGTCATCAGTACGAGTAGTAGCGAAAGTGGGCATTTTGGGGCAGTGCAGGAGGGTATTTGGTGTAGAGATGGACCATCCATATCTGCCATGCGTATTATACAGTATCTGTCCTGTATTATACCAATCTGTGCTGTATTATACTATATCTGTCCTGTATTGTACCATATATGTCCTGTATTATACCAAATCTGTGCTGTATTATACAATATTTGCCCTCTATTATACCATATCTGTGCTGTATTATACCATATCTGTCCTGAATTACACCATAGCTGTGCTGTATTATGCAATATCTGTGCTGTATTATGCAATATCTGTCCCGTGTTATACAATATCTGTCTTGTATTATAGCAAATATGTCCTGGGTCCTCCTGGATATCCAGGCTCTTCTGAACTGTGGGTATAGGTGGGCTCTCCTTCATCGCATCACCAGTGGCGTTCATCTCCTCGGGCTTATCTTCACTGGGTCTGACCTTCCGCGGCTCCTCTTCAGTAGGAAGTTGTCGCTCATGCCATGGTACCGGGGCATGAATCAAACGTTGGTGTCGCAGCAACTGACTGGTCAGTTTGAAAAGGCGACCACAATCCTCGCATGGACGCTTGGGTGGCCCATGAATTGAACGTTCATGGCGCAGTAAAGCATCTTCCCGATTAAATGACCGTGCGCAGGTTTTGCAAGTATACAGTCCGTCATTGTGGGTGGCCGTGTCGTGGCGACGTAAATTGTCTAGACGAGTAAACTGCTTCTGGCAAGTTGTGCAAGTGAACATCTTGGTGGTTGACAGACTGTCTGATGAAACGGCCAGGCCGCTTTCCTTTTATAGCACGCTAGCTGGTGATCTATTTTTAGCACACTCAGTTCAACTACCCCAAGTCGAGGACCGAGATGTACTGGTGTACGACTGAGCCGCATTGCGCGCGCGTGTGTGTGTGTGTGTGGGGGCAGTGGATTTTACAGACGGGATCTTGTCAACATCCGGGTTTCCAAGTGGGGTTTTCCCGTCGTTCCTCCGTCTTCCATCTGGGTACTGTGGTTTTACATCCGGGTCTTCAGCTTGCATCCAGGTTTTTCATGAGCCACATTGCGTACGTGTGTGTGTTTGTGTTTGAGTCCAATCGTGCACCATGTCGAATTACGTTCTCTCCGAAAACTTCCTCTCATTGCATCAATATGCTCAGATCCATTCAATATAAACCCAACCAAGAGACATCAACACCAACAGGCACATTGCGTAATACACGTTTTATTATCCTCACAGCACCACCACCACCACTACCACCACCACCACCACCTAGCGTTGCCGCCGTCAACGATCAGCGTATAGACATATAGAATATGTATGGCATGTTATGGTTTTCATCAGTGCATGGGTGAAGCATTCAGCCTATGGTGTAGTCGGTCAGCTTGGTGACGAAAAACGTGACATTGGTCATCCTCTCTACGACCCACTGGGTGTTGGAGCGTTGTTGTTGGGCCCATTCCAAGGAATCCATGGTGTCCAGTTTCTCCA
>JAVTVY010011038.1:0-53967 GCA_036873755.1 Hanleya hanleyi | reverse complement strand
CTCCTTGCCATGCGAGTAAAAGTATACTCAAAGTTTGCTACCAATCCATAGAGATATCGCATGGACAACAAATCTTAATGGACGAATGAACAGAACGCAACATCGCATTACACGACCGCGTCTTCGACAGGCATATGAAATGTGACTTTTAATGATTTCTTGATTTTGGGGTCACAGTGACCTTGACTATTGACCTTGACTTACATTTTTGTACATGAAAAATCGTCATCCGTTATTTCTCAATGGACACAAAAAATAATGGTTTTTAACAATTTCACGACTTTGGGGTCACAGTGACCTTGACATTTGACCTTGACACATCGTGTCCCCCTAATGTCTATCTACTGACACAAAAAATGTTATTTTTAATAATTTCCTAATTTTGGGGTCACAGTGACCTTTGACCTTCGACCTTGACCTAATTTTTGGTATGCGACACTTCATTTCCCCCTATTGAATCCACTCACAAAAAATTGTAATTTTTAATGATTTCCTGATTTTTCGGTCACACTGACCTTTGACCTTGATTCTGGGGGTCACAGTGACCTTGATTATTGCCCTGGATCTAAATTTTGGTACATGACAAAACGGCCCCCCCGTAATTTCTCAGTGGACACAAAAAATCATGATTTTTAACAATTTCACGATTTTGGGGTCACAGTGACCTTGACCTACATTTTGGTAGGTGACACACCGTGTCCTCCTAATGTATCTACTGACACAAAAACAAAATTATTTTTAATAATTTCCTGAATTTGGGGTCACAGTGACGTTTGACCTTCGACCTTGACCTATTTTTTGGTATGCGATACTTCATTTCCCTCTATTGAATCCATTCACAAAAAATTAGAAATTTTTAATGATTTCCTGATTTTTCGGTCACACTGACCTTTGACCTCTGACCTCGACCTACATTTGGTATGCAAAACATCGTTCCCTCTCCCTCCCAGGGCACCCACTCACCAAAAATTGGAACTGTATATAGAAAACTGTCAATGATCAACGATTTCCTGATTTTAGACAAGTGACCTTTGACCTCTGACCTCGACCTCAACTTTGGTACGCGACACATCGTCTCCACCTAGCGTATCCACACACAAAAAATTGCAACTCTGGATAGGAAACGTTCACAGATATAGACCGGATACGGACACTTCAGTGATTTTCTGTTTTTTTTAGGCCAGTGACCTTTGACCTCTACCCTCGGTCTTCATTTTGGTACACGACACATCGTCTCCCCGTAGGGTATCCACTCACCAAAAATTGGAACTGTAGATAGAAAACTGTTCCAGATATAGACCGGACACAACGGACGGACAGACGGACGGAAACCGCCATCACATAATACGTCCGCCTTTTGGCGGGCGTATAAAAATAAAACACACCATTCTTGTTCATGTGGTCTCCGTAGTCAACTAATAAAAAGGGTAGGGTTGCGGGTTCCAGCTTTAGTTGAGCAGGATGACTGCTCGTGCACGGAAGCATGCTCCGACGCTCAGATTCTACAACGACCCGAGTTAAGCGACAGTGAGAAAATACAGCAGTAAAGTCAGACGCTTCAACGGTACATCACGTGCATGGGACAATACAAGATCCCTGATCCAAGCCCAGCGTCAGTCGCACAAGCAGCATAACGCAGCACCACATGTCCCACAACCGCCATTACCAGGTGTACCACTATCAGCCCCGCAATGGGTGGCAGGGGAAGTCACGAAGAGTCTACCCACGTCGTTCCAGAGTACGGATGGGTTGTTGTTGGAGGGGTTGAAAGACAGTCCGAACATGTCCTGGAATGAGAAAGGCGAACTGCTGGTTCAGAACCATGTGGTGCCAGGCACCCATATGGTGGATTTGGTTAATGATCTGCGTCAACGCAGGTAACAGATGGCCCCCTCAGGATGGAAGGCAATCGCTTAAGGATTGAAAGACATGCATATCGATCCAATGCACGTGCCGCAAGAAATGATCGGAAATCCTCAGCGTTGGGATTGGATGCAGCAGACGCCCGTGACACCACCCCACACACCACACCGATCGAGATTCATGAAAGGACATAAACCCGTGCGGCAATCACAACGCAGGCAGCAATCCCCCTATACCGGTAGCGGAAGCGGGAAAGCTCATTCGTCATGTTTTACCTCATAATACCCAGTAATAGCTCGGATGCGGTGTTTCCCAACAACATCTTAGCCCATTTTGTCACGCAGCTACCACATCCCTTACATCTCACCGGACGTTGGGAGTGTGGGAGTGTGGCTCAATAATACAAGCGTCTAGCCCATCATTCAATATTCAACCGTCGCCCATTCAAGAATTTCCGCGTTCATAATCCAAAGTTCTAATTCATATAATAACATTAGCACCAAATTAGAAGCATAAATCATAGTATGCATAAAAGTATGCTAATTTCCTGTAAGACAGAAGCAGTAGACATCATGATGTTCCAAATATATCAAATCCCTATCACTGATCAGTAGTCTTAATCCATATGATATACGTTGTAAAGTCGTTATCTAGAGAATGGTGTATGTCACTCACGTTTTGATTGTGACTGGTCATATGAACACTATGAGGATCTTGAAATACGGCCCCTAGCCCCTGTTTAAGCGGAATTAGACACAAGTTACGAAACGTACCGCCATGGATCTTGTACGCTACGCTCGTATTTTTCTATCAGCATGCGATATGAATCGCCAAATTTCAGAAACGTTGAGTGGAGGCGCCTGATGATATAGCCTGTTTTACAAGTTTCTGCAATAATGTTTTTGTGACGTTGATTAAAATCGTCACCTTTAACAAAGGATTGCAGCAAATGCTACAAGGCGAGATACTGTTATGTGGAAAATGGAATAGGTCTTTGGATTATGGACGCGGATATTCTCTAATGGACGACGGCTGGATTATGAATGACGGACTAGACGCTTGTAATGTATGCGCCATATGCAGGTCCCTCTATGTCTATTCGGATGTGGGGGATGGTCACATTGTCGGCGATATTGATGCGCCCCTGCTTCGCGTCTGTCAAGCGAAAATGGACTACGGAGATCAGGTCACACAGAGCTTTAACCACTCACTCTATTTATCGGTGCGACAGACTGAAATGAGTACCATCACCATCGATAATAAGGGATGACACCGAACAACCTCTGCCATTCGAAATTGGAAAAGTGGTTGCCACACTTCATTTTCGACATGCACGTTCTTCCAACTTCGTATAATGAAGGTGCTTCACAAGTGCGATGCACACAGATATATGGACTAGTATACCCAACAGATCGGAGGTGGCCTACCAGTCTTTGCAGGTACACGCACCCAACGAGGTCATGGGCTGGGGAACGTGCTCGGGAGCATCGTCAAACGTTACTGTCACTGGTGATGCGCCGGTTGAAAGCGGTCGGAAAACAAGCTCTCCGAAGTGGGGTGCAAGCCCTGGGAGATGCGTTCATGCGTCCGAGAAGCACTGAAACGCCGAGCCAAAGAAGTAGGAGGGGTCTTGGCCGCCAGAGCACAACGCACTCTAGGGAATAAAATACCTGCACCACCGAGACAGCACACCAGTCGAAAACGGACCCAGCGAGAACGCCCATCGAAGACCCAGGATATCTTTACTTAAACATGTCTTTCATCCACGCCAAATCCTCCCCTCCACCAACAGTGAATTTGATTTTTGGAACGTCCCACCAACGCAGATCAGTGGAGCATCTCCTATTCTTCAGCATCAATGATGGTGCGATCGAGTTCAGCAATGCGAATACGGCCTATGCGGATTTAGCCCAAACGTACTTGCATGTGAAGGCCAAGATCGTCAATGGGGACGGATCCAGAATCGTCGACAAGGCAACGGTGGGCCAGACGAATCTCTGACTGCACTCTATGTTTCAACAGGTGGATGTTTTTCTCAGCAACATACTCATCAGTGATTCGAACAACACGTACCCCTATCGGGCCTACATCGAAACGCTGTTGTCGTATGGGCGGGAGGCTAAACACCGCCGAGCACTTGGGCACGGAGAACGCCAATACCGGATGGAACAAATGGCGCGGTTTCACCACGAACGGCAGCTCGGACGATCTCATCGGTAGACTGCAGGCAGACCTCTTCATGCAAGACCGTTACCTATTGAACAAGATCGTATAAAAATCCGACTGATACGGGCGCCCCCGACCTTCGCCTCGACGTAACCGGGCACGCAGCTGAATATAAGATTATCATCCAAGACGAAGTCCTGTATGTCCGAAAAGTGAAACCGAATCAAGCCGTCCAATTGGTGAACATCGATGCCTTGGAGAGAAAACCAGCCCAGTACTTTATCCGACGTGTGCCTGCTTGCAAAAATTTTTCCTGGGGGAACTGCCCAAGCGACAGATCCTGGCCTGTGTGGAGAATACCAGTTTCAGCGGAGCCTATCCGGAGAACCCATTTGACTTTAAGCATTTCGGCATCACTTTTGTGGCTCTACATGTGGACGGACAGCAGGCCCCAGCCACGGCCTTAACACCGAACTTTGGAATCGAGAATTTTATTCGGGCCTATCAGAGCCTGTTTACAGCGATAGATCAAATCAACCAGGATGAAGGAATATTATCAGTTGGGAGGACTACGCTAACGGATACACGTTGTTCTGTTTCGATCTGCCTCCCCACCTTAGAGAACGATCATCAGCTGAACCTCGTCAAGCAAGGCATCTTACGGTTGGAAATCCACGAGCCATCCGGAGCTCCGTCAATGTGATTTGTTACGCCAAGTTTGACAACATCCTTCAAGTGGACAAGATGCGAAACGTCATGTGTGACTTTGTCACATAACATGGATACACCGTTCGGAGAATGACCCAGGGACATGCACTATCTTTCAAGGGGTGTTCGCCCGAGACGTGTTCCCGCTAGACCGTGTGTATCCTGTGGAATACATCCTCAACCCAGACCCGATGGATCCTACCGGTCAACATTGAGTGGCCGTGTACTTGACAGAAGATCAGGGCGAATATTTCGACCCGTGTGGCCTGCCTCCCCTACATCCCGAATTAACGGCCTTCATGGACGAAGGTACTGAGACGTGGTGTTGGAACAGTCCAACGTTGCAAGGTCTGAGTAGTAGCGTGTGCGGTCTGTACTGCCTATTTTATCTCTACCACCGTTGCCGTGGGCGGACCCTACCTACTATCGTACAGATGTTTGACGAGTACCCCCTATCCCCAGCCGCCGAAGATCGAGATGTACTGGTGGTGTACGACTGGATCATTTTAATGTACAAGCCCCGTTCCGGGTTCAAGTTCTGAAGTGTTTTTCACATTGTTATTGTTCACTGAATAAAACAAAAGGAGATTTCAAACACTATGTATTGTGATTTGTTTTATCAACCATAATCCAAGAATACAGGTGACAGTAGGATGTAATACAATAACACAATAACAAATGCAATAATACAATGTACAATGGGGTTTGTAACATATTTACAACAAGGAACATTGCGACGTTCAACAAGTTCCCCAATGGAAAAATACAATGTAAGTAGCACTGTGATGTTGAAATATGTCGTGGTCACACCATCGTCCAGGACTTTTCGCTTGGTAGAAGTACGTGAAGGCGTTCCGCTGCTGGATGTAGGAGCGCATCTGGTTCTCGACGACCCGGAATCCTTTGCTGGTCCCGCAGGCACTGGTTTTACCCTGAAGCACTTCGAGGTACACGGATTTGTTAATATTGGGGTCGCATCGACTCACCCCTTTACAGCTGAACTTGTTGGTGTTGATTTCGCCGAAACAATAGTAGGTTTTGAAGCAGAGTCACCATGACCTCACCCGTCCACTCTAGTTTGAAGAGGCCGGGCGTCCTTTTGTCATACATGTAGTTGTCTTGGCGCGGCAGCCATCGATCTCGTTCGGCTTCATACTAAGGCTACGTCCGAGAATCCATCGTATTCTCGGGTCTGAATGTTAGGTGTCGACGAATACTTTCCTGTGGAGTCATATGGTTGCTTCATAGTCACCAGACGTCTTCAATTTCTCCCACCTCTTGCATATCGTTCCAATTCATAGCGTTCTCGCAGTTCGGGTTTGACCAAGGATTCCCATTCTTTATTAGCGACAGCCATGTACGCGGAATCGTTGTCCATTTTCGGAAGTTGCCAGTCTGCGCGGCCGATGAACACGCCCATAAAATCGTACAGGATTTCCAGCATCCGCAACTTAGCATATTGGTACACCATACATCCGATCTGCAGCGGCAGGTTGTATGTGATGGTCTTTTTGGCAGATGTGATTTTGTAGGTGGTGTCATCAATAGGATCCATCTGACGGAACAGCGGCGAGTTGATGCGCCGTCGGGCTTGCTTCTCATCACAGATATGGACGCTGACGAGGCGGTCCTGATTGGTCACGGTTTTCCCATACAATGCATTGCCAAGGGTGCAGTCCACACTTGCCACGGTTTCGCACAAAGTGGCCTAATTTCATAACAAGGAAAGTCGCCCGTTTTTGACAGCATGGTAATTCTTCTTCACTTTCTACTGACTGATATCTATAATACCACCCTGCTGGACGTAACCATTTCTCCAAACGAGGATATAACAATTGCTGGTTGATCGTACCTGATCGCGAGTTAATCATGTCCAGAATTGAATATCTGGCAGGCCAAAATCCGCACTTTTTCGTGAAGCGAAAATGATGATTCTTTTATGGCGTTAAAATTTTACAAAAAAATGAAAATGTCGACCCCCTGATTTTTTCACCATATTAAAATGTTCTTTGGACGGGAAACACTTTAACATGCATAACAAGAAAATCATTTTATACGTTTTCTCTGGGTTTAAAGGTTTAAAGAGAATTGCAAGACTTTCCCTCTCAATTTCAATAGCTCGCTTGTCTTCTGAAATAATGGCATCCGTGTGCCGATTTAGAAAATATATACTTTTACTGGATATTTGTTAAAGATTTTACATCTATTTATGGCCGAAGACTCGAAACCATGGCTGTTTTTAGCCGCACATCATAAAGGTGTGGACTGCACTAGCTTCATGGATTCTCCGATGATGGCATTGGTGGGATCGGCATCCCCTTGAGGACGGGCGGTGGTGACGCCCTCGGTAAATCCACGAAAACAGGCCTCGGGGGTGAATTCCATCACTTGATAGACACGGGTGATTTCCAAGCCGTTACTCATATACGAACGCAGTAAGGTGGTGCTGAGAAGGATTTTTTCTCCAAACATGCTGCCATGGAGCATGCGTCGTGGCTGTGTCAGGTAGTTGTGGATTCAGCGTATGCGCGCTTGTGACCCTCGATGTCATCTCGACTCGGTGTTTTTGAAAATGGGAATGCATTCTGCAAACGTGTCTTTCAGATGCTGGGGGACATGAATGTCCCATCCAACGAACCCGAAGAGCTGGTTCGTATGGACGGCACCGAGAAGCTGGGGGGATGGTTCGGTCCAATACTGATTTAATGGTCTCTTTTGGGTGCTGGTGATGAACTGTTGCAAAACAGGGTCTTTCGTAGCGTGAAACTCGCTCTCCCACACCTCGTGGTAATCGTACCCCAAACCAATGATGTAGTCTGGGTCCTTGATGTACCTCCTCTCGCAGAACCTTGACGGCGTCGAGCTCCGATTCGCTTCTCTGTGCTGTTGGCTAGTGGGCTGATGGTGATGCCGAGGGAGTGCCCAACCCAATGGAGCCAGTATTGTGCCAGGCGTGTACCGGACCGTTGTGCCTTGAAATGATCATCTTGGGGGAGCCACCGGGTATAATTTCCCACCGGAATCGATTTGGCCGTACAGGAGAGGTACAGGGCGTTGGCGTCGAATGCGATGATGCGATGATTAGTTTTCCTCCTTGAATGTGTGTCAGACGTTGTTCATGGTAGCGGTGAAATATCAGACTCGGCCACCCACGATGTTCTGTTTGCGGCACGTGTGCATGTCTGTATCCTTCTGGTCAATGAGGGAGAAGAACGTGGACAGATCGCGAAACAGATGCCTCGGCGTGAGTCCGGGTAGACTGACACTCTCCTTAAACATATCCGCTTCCATACCCTGACTGAATCGGAACATCTTCTCGGTCGCTTCGAGGAAAGGCACGACATCCAAGTTGTTCTACCAGACCAGAAAATCTCAGACAGTCTGCATGTCTTCACGGATCCATACTTGAATGTAAGTTGTCTCGGGCAACGCTTCTTCTTTCATGTCATTGTAGAAGGCGGCTCGGTGTGAAAGTCGCGTCTCATCCAGACGATCGAGACTGGTCGTGTGGCTATACGGAATATGGCCTTTGGTTTGTGTACAGTCGTAGGCTTTGACCCACTGATCGTAACTGTAGTTGAGCGCCAGGTAATTTTGAACATCTAAGAACCGGAGCGTGGTGGTGGAGAGGGTGACGTGGTAGTTGGTCTTCTTTATGACGAATTTGACACTACCGGGTTTGGCGAGGTAGGGGTACAGAAAGACCTTGATGAGATTGAGATCGTAACGTCCCGAGTTGAATCCGACCACAGGCAATTGACTTAAATGTTCTTGTAAACATGAATTTTGGGCATACGGTTTCGGAAGTTTGAAGGGAACATCATCGTCTTCTTCGTCCTCGGTGTCGACCATAAAGCATTCTTTAGCTCTTCTACATACAAGAGATATCATCCATGGGATGTTTCTTTGTTTATAGAGTTGCTTGAATTTCTCACTAAAAATATCTATGTGAAATTTGGCAACACAATATTTCGGCAGCATATAGGTATTCCAATGGGTACTGATTGTGCACCCCTGTTGGCTGACCTGTATCTGTTCTCTTGTGGGTATGACTATATGCGGGCGCTTTCAGGGGCCAGTAAATTCAAAGCCCGGTCCTTCTCATTCACCAAACGATATATAGATGACCTTCTCGCTGTGGTGATCGCTATATAAATGACGCAGGGAAGGATATGTATTCGCCTTCGCTGGATTTGAGGGAGGCTACAGATAGCCCTGTGGGCACATCATATTTGGATCTGTATCTCTGTGGAAATGGGGCAGGCATTCTCTCTCGTCGACTTTGAGTAGTAGGGTCTACTGATATTCGTTATTATTTTGCCGGGGGAGGTAACTCTTGCATCCACCAGGGGGCGCTGTCCCGTATGACGTCACTTCCGGTCTGGGTGAATGGAGCGTGACCTCTGTATGACGTCACTTCCGGTTTGGGTGAATGGGGCGTGATTTGTGAGGATGATAGGAGATGTACTGACCTGTCTGTGGGGATGTCGTTCACCTCCGTGTCTTTTCGGTGAGGTCCGTGAAGATGTGGCGGGAGGTACCGAGAGATGTGACGGAGGTGTGCGAAGAGACGCGGAGATGACCGAAGAGGCACGGCGAGTTCGTTGAGGTCCGTGAAGATGTGCCGGAGGTGACCGAAAAGACCCGAATGTGATCACCGGAGAGTGACGGAGGTGACCGAAAAGACCCGGAGAATACCGAAAAGACACACGGAGAATACCGAAAACACCCGAATGTCACGAAAAAACGTATAAAAGGGGGAAATTTTAGGGAGTTGGTGCATTCATCGGCCTGCCGAACGGAGCTATCTCACCTGCCTGCCTGACCAGCCTGCCTGACCAACCTACCTGACCAGCCTGAACCACTCTGACGAGAGGAGCTATTTGCCAGGGCCTCACTGCAGCATGAGACGTGGAGAAGATTTCCCAGGGGACCCAGCAGCACCTCCGGCTGAAGTCTTGCCCCAAGACGAGCGTGTGAGTGACATTTATCGACGTCACTGGACCACCATACGCCATTGTTTTCACCGTCACCGTCGTCTATGGGACTTGTATAACTTTCGACTGCAGGACCTCACGTATCTTTCTACCTATGCCGAGAACATTTTCACAGACCAGGTGACAGCTTTCAAGTTGAATATGACATTCGGTTACATCTTACGGCACAAAGAGACGGACCAGTTGCGGTATTAATATTATTACCCCAGCAATAATACCTATGTGTTTGATCAGCCGTTCACGGTCACGGATGCGATTTCTCTGGAGCCACTCATCGACCAACTCACTACGTTGGACCCATTGGAATGGGGCCGGTTGCA
This sequence comes from Hanleya hanleyi, assembly GCA_036873755.1. NCBI lineage: Eukaryota > Metazoa > Mollusca > Polyplacophora > Lepidopleurida > Hanleyidae > Hanleya > Hanleya hanleyi. The sequence continues at coordinate 43,913 of JAVTVY010011038.1, read as the reverse complement.
ACGCCCCAATACCAAATGTCTTGTGGAAATGGTCACCAACGTCACATTCTGTTCAGCATCAATATCTTTGTATACCGATTACGATGCGAGGATGACATATTTGTGGCTGAATTGGTTCATCGCTCAACAGAACGGTATGCTTCTACAATGAAAGTCAATGTCTTCGACGACAATGGGGTGAGTCATTTTTCGCTGATCCACGATATGAGCCTGTACGCCCAGTCCTACAGTTGTGCCCAATGCCATCGGGTGTTCAAACAGTCTCAGGACTTACATCGACACGAGAAGATTTGTGACAACAGTGTGAAACGGAAATTTCCTGGTGGCGTGTATCATAATACGCCTACTATTTTCGAAGAGCTGGCCGATGAGGGTCTTATCATACCGGAAGAGGACCGTTATTTTCCCTACCGGGCGTGTTACGATTTCGAGGCCCTGTTGGAGCCCATGGACATGTTCTCAGCAAAAACGCAGTGGACGCAGAGCCATATTCCCCTCAGTGTGAGCATTTCCACCAACGTACCCGGCTATGACGCTGCACCGGTCTGTTTCGTGTCATCAGGGGATTCCCATGAGTTGATTACCCGCATGATGGGTTATTTAGAGGAAGTCAGTGCGGCCAGTACGGAATTGTTGGTGTCCAAGTTCCAGGACGTACTGGACCAACTGGACGATCGGATTCCTATACCCGGTGTATCGTTTAGTGACGATGAAGAGTCAGAGTCCGAGTCGGAATCGGAGCCGGAACCCATTCAGTCGCAGGATGTCCCTTTACCTAAACCGTATGCGGAGAAATTGAAAGCCCGCTTCCTACAATACCTAGGCCAGTTACCTGTGCTCGGCTTCAATTCGGGACGATATGACTTGAACATGGTGAAGGAATTTCTCTACCCTTACTTGGCCCAGGCTAATACCATCAAGTCCGTCATCAAGAAGATCAATAATCATATGGCCCTCACTACCACGTCACTCCATTTCCAGGATGTACGGAACTACTTAGCTCCCAATTATAGCTATGATCAGTGGGTGAAGGCGTATGACTGTGCACAAACCAAAGGGAGGTTCCCTTACACGTATATATTGACGCTCGACCGCTTGGAGGAAACACAGTTGGCACCCCGGCACGCGTTCTTTGACGATTTGAAGCAAGTGGAATGTCCGGAAGACACGTACCGGGAACTACAGCAGGTATGGAACGACCAACATATGCAGACCTTGCGAGATTTCCTGATATGGTATAATAACTTAGATGTGGTTCCTTTCCTCGAAGCGGCCGAGAAAATGATTCACCTCTTTCGTTGTGAGATGCACGTTGACATATTCAAGGAGTGCTTGAGTTTACCGGGTCTGGCGCTTCGCCATCTCTTTCAAGATTGTCCTACCTACTTCTCGCTGATACAGCAAAAAGACGCGGACATGTATGATTGTCTAAAACAGAATATCGTCGGCGGACCTAGCCTTATTTTTCACCGTTATCACGAGAAGGACGTCACTACTCTCCCCGGTGGGAAACCCTGTGCTAAGATCATCGGATTTGACGCCAATGCCTTGTCCCTGTGGTCTCTCGCCCAGCCCATGCCCAGCGGGCATTATACGCGCTGGTTGGCGGAAGGCCAGCATTTCACACCGCAACGCACCCCCTACAAGCATCTGGCTGACCAGTGGTTGGATTGGGAAGCCTATCGACGGGGAATTTCCATACGCCATCAGACCAATGCCACAGAGAAGCGCATAGGAGATCGTCCACTCCCCGTCGATGGGTTTGCCCTTGTGGGTAGAACACCGACCGTATTCCAGTTTTACGGCTGCTATTGGCACGGCCACGAATGTCATTTCAGCGCTGGACGCTTCAACCAACGACGTGGGAAATCGGCGGAAGAATTACGGGAAGAAGTGCAGGAGAACGGCGATTACGTCAAAGAGAGGGGATACCATCTCATCGAAATGTGGGAATGTGAATTTCACACCATGTGCCAGGCCCTCCCACATTTACGCCGTTTCCTTAAAGCGCGCGACTACCCTCTCAGTCGTCGGCGACTCCTGAGTCTGCCACAGATGTTCGACGCCATTCGTTCTGGGGACCTCTACGGCTCTGTGGAATGCGACCTGCATGTTCCCGACACTCTCAAGCCACTCTTCGCCCAGTGTCCTCCCATCTTTAAGAACACACTGGTGGGTCGGGATGACATGGAGACACCATGGGTGCCTATGCTGAGCAACACGAGTGTTTGCCTCGACTTCGACGGATGTTGATTGGCAGTATGTGGGCAGAGAAAATCTTGCTGGGCACTCCGCTATTACAGTGGTACATCAGCCACGGTCTGGAAGTCACGCGCGTGTACCAAGTCTTACAGTACGTACCCAGCGCCTGTTTTGCGGGGAATGCCGACATCGTGACGTCTGCCCGTCGTCAAGGTGATCAAGATCCGAGTAAGGCCATCATCGGTGAATCGTGGAAATTGACGGGCAATGGCTATTATGACTGGAGTTGTTGCACCGTGGCAGGCACGGGATAGGGTGATTGCAAACTCTGTAACAGCCGAGGTTCGACCAGCATCATTTTTTTCGTATGTTCCATGACGTTAGCGTCCCAAGATGGATCCTACTAACGGTCCCAGTACGGTGGCGGCTAAGGGTACGAGGAGTGCCCCGAGAAATCCACCTCGCTGTAACACCTGTTTCGTTTTCTTTAAACTGCCCGTCTTCTTCACCAGCGTTCGGAGACCCGTCTTGTGCCGTTGTAATTTCCCTTTCTGCAGGGGACTGAGAGGAACATTCCCTTTTAACACATTATGAGCGACTTCACACAAACACCGTACCAATTCTGCGTCCGCGCCGCGCACCAGGGCCCGGCCCACCTCCGGTGGCGCGCTGCGTAATACACGGAGGGCCGGCGCGTGCTTCCGTATCCGTGCAGACATGATGAGGAAGTGAATACTAGAGGGGTTGTGTCTTCTTCTTTTATTTGGGTGTGTACACCGTCTGGAACTCTCCGGGAAAAATGTGGGTGCGCAATCGAAGTGCCGAGGATGTTCCTTGTTTCAAGTCGATGAGTAGATACCCGCGGGCCCCTTGGGTGGCATCTTCAAAGGCTTCCCGCACAAAGGCCGTGTTTTTAGGGTACATCAGTTTCGCCAGGTGCATAATTTGTGATGCGTCTCTGGGGTTTTTGAACAAGACCACATACTGAGCATTCAAACTGATGTTCCTGTGCTCTTTGTTCTTACTGAAGAGATTCTGGACGATGTAGATGATGCTCAACCGACGATGATGGCTCCCTTTCGTAAAGAGACGCGTCACCCGACTGTGGTTTCGGTCATCAGATCGTCTACCACGACCAGCGTGTCTTCTGGGGTATCCTCTGGGGGTAATCCTTCCACCAAGGCGAGTCCAGGGATGCGTGCCAGTTCCTCGTACGCAGGCTGCCAAGCTCCATAACACCACAGGATGCGAGCCACGGGTGGTGAAATGAGGGCTGACCCGTGTTGGATGAGCCGTTGAACGAAGTGTGTTTTTCCCGACCCGGTCGGTCCAGCGATGAGACACGTGAAGGGATGCTGCCACCGAGGATCCATAGGGTTTTTTATTTGGTGATTTGCGCCCAGCGTTCAGAGGCCCACCACCGTTGTCGTGGATCCCACCGGGGGTCGTAGTCGTGCGGGTACCGTTGCCGTGGTAAACGTGGTACTCGTCCCACTCTAGGTGTTAGCGTCGTGGTGGTGGTGGTGGGTGTTCTATGTTGCCGTGGTTTTGCCCTGGGTGCTGTGGAAGATGATGCGGGTGGTTCGCTTCTGAGGGTAGGACTAGGCAGGTACACGGGGGGATCCCGGATGAAGTTCCGTAGAGGTGGCGGAGGAATAAACCGCGTAGTGGGATGGGTTGTAGAACGTGGTGATCTGGTAATGTTCCGCAGCGTAGTAAGAGAGGGTGTGGTGGTGGTGGTGGTGGTGGTGGTGGTGTTGGGTGATTGCACTTGACGTTGGGGGGCAGGACTTGGCGGGTATGTTGAAACAGGATATCAGGTACGCCAAATCGTAGAAGACTCCTCCAAATAGGGTACCCAGAAGCACTAGTAGACACACGACGGTACCGACTTGTCCTTTTCGAGTGCGCAGCAGTAAGGGCAGATGTGCATTATCCATGGTACAATCCTAGACTGAAGGCTGTAGGCGATGTGAGGTAGAATTTATAGCCGTTTCATGTCACGGGCTGAGACCCAGGAATTAAACGAACTCGGCCAACCTTGCCATTTGACGAAATGATAGGGGATGCCACGTCGACGTTCCGTTTTCAAAATCTTTTCCACCGTGTAGTAGTCTTTCCGTGTTTTACCACCGGTTGTAATTTCGTAAAACGTGCCTTGCAGTGTTTCTCCTTGTAGATCTTCCAGTTGATAGACGTGTGGGTGTCGAGGGTTATGGCGAACGATGACAAAGTGCTCGTCACTCCAGTTGGGCAAGTAACTTTTCTCAAATTGCCCTTTGACTTTACTGATCCGTACCACATCCTCGCGTTTGTAACGGGGTGACGTGAGTGGACTTGGTTCTATCGAGTACAGCGTACGGCGCACTTGATGTTCGTTGCGTTCCGTCACATCGAGGGGAGCCCGCTGGATACTGCGATGATAGGCTCGATTGTACCCTTGGGCCAGTTGAGGTAGCACATCGATGTACCGTCGGGTGTTTTTGGCGGTAAAATACTTGTACATCCGTCCTTTGAAGGTTCGATTGAATCGTTCCACCACAGAGGCTTTGGTCTCGTTGTACGTATGGAAGAACTTTCTGTTTCTTAAGAAAGGCTTGAAAGTGGCGGTTGAGAAATTCTGTGCCTTCATCCGTTTGCAAATAGAGGGGTTTGCGTCCCGTCTTGAAAATCTGCTGGAACGCTCGCACCAGATTCTCTCCTGTTTTGGTCCGGATGGGTAGCACCCACGCGTACTTGGATAAAATATCGATACAGGTCAACATGTTCCGATGTCCATCATTGTGGGCAGCAAATCGACTCATATCGACCAAATCGGCCTGCCATTGTGCGTCTACGCCTCCTACGATGACTCGGTTACGGCGAAAATGTCGTCGGGCTGCTCGATGTAAGCTATAAGTGTCTTGGGTTTTTAACCATTCTCGAACTTCAGTTCGACTGATGCCTTGGGAATGTGCAGCTCGAGCGAGCGTTCCCACAGCGCTATAAGCGGCTGGACTGGTTGGGTTGTAATACAAATCTGTTAACACCTTGTTCACAGTCTTACGCCACGTGGATTCCTGCCGCCCGGCCTTGCGGGTACTCCACTGGCTGCCCTTTCGGATTCCCTTTCGGGTACCCCTCTGCGTCCCCCTGTGAGTCCCCCTCTGGGTTGCGCAGTTGTGTGTTCGCTTCATGAGTAGACAATGACACTCTAGCCTGTGTGCACCCTATAGATATAGTACTTCATCGACAATGGGGACTACTTTTTCCAAGGCCGTCCATAGATCAGGGTCCAGGGTAAAACCACCTTCGTTCAGACAGAGGAGTCGAGCAAAAAAGGCGCCGCGGAAAATGTAGACGTCGTCACACAGGTGAATGCTATCACCGTCGAGGTCACCCAACAACACCCGTTTCAAGGTAGTCCAGCCTTCCGGTGACAAAGAGACGCGCGCTTTGGGTTCAGACATACACCAACACCTACGTCCGCTATCGATGAGGTCCACTCGTTTGGGGTACAACAATAGGGTGCAGCCAGGTGTAAGAGTCCGGGTAGCCACAGAGTTCGCGTCGGGGTGCAGTAAGTCGTGGACGTCGGGGATAATAGTTTTCAGCGCCTGCCATAATGCAGGACGGAGTGTGATATGGGGACCATCACGCTGTTCTAACCGGGGAAAAAAGAATCATCTCTACCACTTCGTAGGTAGACACCCACTCCCACGTGCATGAAATCGACTTCGGGCTCTTTTCCCTGTAACAACCGTGTCAATAGAGTCCACCCTGCTAGGGTTAAACATAGCTTCACCTCTCGGGGTTGTTCTTCGATGAGCTGCAGGTGATTGTCATGGACGATCAGGGTGACGTGGGTAGTGAGTTGGAACAACGCAAGCTCTCCATCTGCTCCGTGCGCTCCCATGGTGACGAATGACAAAACACCGACTAGGGAGGCCTGTATATATTGCTGTGCAAGGGTTTATACTACACCCTGTCAGTGCCTAGTGGACTCACCTATACTCCCTGCAAAATAAGGGGTTGGGTAATTTTTTATACTATAATGTACCCCTATGGGGTATAATTAACTCCTAGTCCGTAGCCGTACACGTTACAGTTTTTTTCATGTGTCCGTGTCTCTCTATCCTAATCCGTACCCGTACACGTTCTGGTTTTATTTTTCCATCTCCCTTCACCCTTCGTGAAAGTCCGTGATCACTCGGTAGTGTCATGTTAAATTAACCCCTAGTCTGTAGCCGTACACGTTATAGTTTTATTTTTTTCGTGCCTCTCTATGCTAGTCCGTACCCGTATACGTTATAGTTTTTATTTTCCATGGCCCCACCTTCGTCAAAGTCCGTGATCATTCGGGGTGTAATGTTATAGAGATACGAATTGATTTTACCTGGGAATTTGCTATTCCAATTTTGTGCAAAAAGAGAGGATTGTAAGTTATCCCAGGAGGCATGACCCGGGCCTTATTGGGCCAATCAGCGACGCGTATATCAACCAATGGTGAGGCCGGAGACAGAACCAATGAACGAGGTTCGCCCCGTTTAAACAGCCAATGAAAATCTACTCTATATTCAGTATAAAACCCAGGGACGCGTGGGGAAAGCTTCATTCAAACCCTTTTTCTCAAGCTGACAAGACCGTATCAAACAGATCCAAGAATCATGAATAGAGTGGCGAAGATGTTGACAGGAGGGGGCAAGTTAGCGGCAAAGGCCAAGGTGGAAAGAAAAGAGAGAAGACAGAGGGAGAGGCTAGGGAGAAATATCGAAGCTTTTTGGATGGGAGAGATCCAGAGGTGGACGCGGACGAACGTGAATTTTATGCCGCTGTCGTGGGCAGCGTTGTACTACGCCGTCACACGGGCACTGACCACGTTCACCGGGGAAAATTGGATTTCGTGTCTGCGAGATGCCCTGAACGAGGAAGAGAGACAGATCCAACAACAACAACAAAACCAGCCGGAATTCGTCAACATTGACGAATTGCCGAGAATACCACCACCGACATTCCTGGATGATCTACCCTCGGTACCAGACGACGCTGAACAACAACAACAGCCTGGGCGGTACTTTTTACAGCCTGGTCGGTACTTTTCCACCAGTTTGGAGTAGACAGGCAAACTCCCCCTGAATAAAACAGGGTAAACAAATTGACCTTAACGGCCCTTGTCAGGGCCACCCCAATCTTACGAAAGGGGAACTTCTAACGTGGCACATTCAATTAAATTCAGGTCCTACATGGTGAATCTCCTCTCCTCTATATTCTATGATTACCAATCTCTAACCCCCCCAAAAAATCCCTGCCATCAACGGGCCTTTTCAGGGCCAACCCCTAGCCTTCCAAACACATAAGACCCTTTTTCAGTGTTCAGGGCCAACCCATAGCCTTCCAAACACAAAAGACCCTTTTCAGTGTTCAGGGCCAACCCCTAACCTTCCAAACACAAAGACCCTTTTTCAGTGTTCAGGGCCAACCCCTAGCCTACCAATGCAAAATCTCCTCTCCTCTATGATTACCAATTTCCCACACCTCGCCACAACAAAAAAAAATTCACACTCGCCTTTTTCCGGGACTGCTCGGTAGATTCCTACATGGTGAATCTCCTCTCCTCTATATTCTATGATTACCAATCTCCAACCCCCCAAAAAAATCCCTGCCATCAACGGTCCTTTTCAGGCCCAACCCCTAGCCTTCCAAACACATAAGACCCTTTTTCAGTGTTCAGGGCCAACCCCTAGCCTTCCAAACACATAAGACCCTTTTGCAGTGTTCAGGGCCAACCCCTAGCCTTCCAAACACAAAAGACCCTTTTCAGTGTTCAGGGCCAACCCCTAACCTTCCAAACACAAAGACCCTTTTTCAGTGTTCAGGGCCAAGCCCTAGCCTACCAATGCAAAATCTCCTCGCCTCTATGATTACCAATCTCCCACACCTCACAACAACAAAAATTTACACTCCGCTTTTTCTGGCACTATTCGGTATATTATTACCGTACATTCATACTAATAGTGTTTTTTTATTTTACCTGGGCGCTGTTAGTAGGAAATTCCCATTTACTAAATGTTGTTTACCTATTGTTACCTAGGTGTGTGCATGTGCAGGAGTTGGTGTTTTTGTGCTTTTAATTAGAAGCTTGCTCTTTCGAATATAATTAGGGGTCCTCATAAGGACCGTTAGGAAGGTGTAAGGGGTTACATCGATCGGAACAGGTTTTCTCGCCTCTGGGTACACACGGGACATTTCAGCGCGACGAGTGTACACGCTATGGGCATGTAATTGGGCGTAGGCACTGGTGTTCCTGCATGTCTGTTAATACAGCGAATACATAACGCTTGGTGTCCATATGTAAATATAGCGTATTTGGCGTAGCGACTACTGCATTGGACACAGGGTAAATACTGTGCCGCTTCCCATGTTGTGTCTCGCTCCAGTCTTCTTATTTCGGTACAGTAGTACTCAAGATATTGCTGCTGTAAAATAGCCATCTCTTCTTTTTCTTGTTCTTTGTTTTCTCTTTCTGTTTCTTGATCTTCTTCCAACTCATCTTGTAATTGCTGCTGTAAAATAGTCATCTGTTCTTCTTCTTGTTCTTTTTTTCTCTTTCTGTTTCTTGGTCTTCTTCCAACTCATCTTGTAGGAATTGAGCAATCTGTTCGTCCTCGGTAGGATAGACGTAGGGATTCACGTAGGGACTATTGTCCACTCCATCCATGAATTCACCGGTTGCTTCTTGGTCTTGGGCTTGTTCTTGATGTTGTTTGAACACATCTTGTAGGACTCGTTCAAACGATTCGTGTTGGGGAGTAATATTGGCGGTGACATCTCCATCCGCTGCCTCTTCTTCTTCTCCTTATTCGTCGTCTTCAATATCGATCAATTCACCCGTAACATGGTCAAGATACTGTCGCTTTTGTTGTGAAACTGGGGTGAAAGTCTCGCCGCCCTCTACCGGTTGGTGTTCTTGTTCATCATCTTTGAATAGCTCTTCTAATATGTTGTCAAGCCATGACTCGTTAATAATATTGTGCGCTCCATCAATATCCATGTGTTGAGCCATGATGTAGTTCAAAATGAATGGATAGACACTGCGCGCTTTTTATAGTCTAACCGTAGAGTGCCCGTATGAGCGCGTGGACGTCAGCGAAATCTTCTCCCTCAACCCCTGTGCTGGCCCAGGTCCGCTGAAAATTTTGTGTTTCTTTTCCATCTTCAAACCGGTCTCATTTTGCAATAAATGCGAGTTGACGTGTAAAACTTATTTCAACTTGAACTTTCGGAGAAAAAGTAGGAATTTTTGTCCTATCACTCTGGCTACGGTAACACAGCATAGCTGTACACGCATTCGGCTCCATATTGTAGAGTGCAGCGAGAAGATTTCAATGACGTCCGCGCCCCTCAGCCATTGACACGCATAGCTGTACATGCATTCGGTTCCATATTGTATAGTGCTGTGTTACCGTAGCCAGAGTGATAGGACAAAAATTCCTACTTTTTCTTCGTTAAACCGGCTCCAATTTTCAGGGTGACATTATAAGGATGTGAGGAACACACCTAAAGTGTTTTTACGAGGGTAAACCGATTTATTTCAAATTTACCGGGTTTTCCACACCACCACTCCCATAACCATACGGGTCTGAAATCGACAAAATCATTAAAAATATAGGGTTAGCCTGCCGCTAGCCTTCTGAATTTTTCAACCATACACTATAAGTTCCCAAAGTTCAAGTTGAAATAAGTTTTACACGTCAACTCGCATTTATTGCAAAATGAGACCGGTTTGAAGATGGAAAAGAAACACAAAATTTTCAGCGGACCTGGGCCAGCACAAGGCTTGAGGGAAAAGATTTCGCTGACGTCCGCGCGCTCAGCCATTGACACGCATAGCTGTACACGCATTCGGCTCCATATTGTATAGTGCTGTGTTACCGTAGCCAGAGTGATAGGACAAAAATTCCTACTTTTTCTTCGTTAAACCGGCTCCAATTTTCAGGGTGACATTATAAGGATGTGAGGAACACACCTAAAGTGTTTTTACGGGGGTAAACCGATTTATTTCAAATTTACCGGGTTTTCCACACCACCACTCCCATAACCATACGGGTCTAAAATCGACAAAATCATTAAAAATATAGGGTTAGCCTGCCGCTAGCTAAGTTTTACACGTCAACTCGCATTTATTGCAAAATGAGACCGGTTTGAAGATGGAAAAGAAACACAAAATTTTCAGTGGACCTGGGCCAGCACAAGGCTTGAGGGAGAAGATTTTGCTGACGTCCGCGCGCTCATACGGGCACTCTACGGTTAGACTATAAAAAGCGCGCAGTATCTCGTCTGCTATCCATGCATCGTGGCTAATCCTATTAGACGGACGCTATTCAACACGATGAACCAACAAGATCCTAGAGAACATAGAGAACGGATTCGCCCAAGTGGAGAAGACAACGAACATGTTACAATCATTACGAGCTTGCAGCGTGTTCATGAAGCTCATATTGCTGAAGCTTTGAGGCGGAGAGGCACACAACAAGATAGAGAAATAAGGGACGCTATGGGAGAAGAGGATGATGATGAAGCAACAGACGATGAAGATCTACCAGAGGTGGAGTGGTTAAACAGTAGTAGACCCCAGCAACTACAGCTTCGATGGCTACCACAACGACGGCTACCACAACGACGGCTACCGCAAGAGGAATGACAACACCACCACCTCTGGCAGAGACCGTCCGCCTGAACGAACAGATTGATGAATTAGAAGAGGACAAGTCTAAACTAGGTGTACACCTGACTAAGGAACAGCACAGATCCACCTGTACCGTGTGTCAAGACGAAGAAACGACGTACGCCTTTTTCCCCTTGTGGTCACCTGTGCCTATGTGGTGTATGCTTGCTATCCCTAACATGTATAGGGGGTTCGTGCCAGTGCGCCGAGACAGAGGCGCTTCATTTGAAGATACGATGCCCTGTGTGTCGGACGTGGTTATCAGGCGTGAAAAAAATATTCCGCCCGTAACAGTGTGATGACGCTGTTCTTTCCAAAGGCCCTTGTTAGGGCCACCTATTTACACCCGAAAGGGGGGAAACTTTCTAACTAAAAGCACAAAAAACACCAGCTCCCTCACCAATATGAAAACATAAGGTCTTCACCACAGTAGACTCTTAGTGTTGAATTTTTTAATACAATTATCTTTGCAAAGAATGAACACTAACACACATTTGAATTTGTACTATTTTTATTAACACAGTAGAATGAACATAATGTCTTCACCACAGTAGACTCTTGGTATTGAATTTTTTAATACAATTATACGCTATCAAGGCGCTTAAATGAACATAGAATGAACATTGAATTAACATAGAATGTAGGAATACGGTGATGTCTGAATGTTCAATGCAACAAGACTTGTGTGAAATGTTCAATATTTATGCAACAAGATTTGTTTGAACTCGTCATTGTCTTTCTGCCCCTGGTGCACGTAGATGAAGGTGGCAATCTGTTGACGTGGAATTCTGGGCGGACAGGCAGCTTCCAATGCCTCGGCAATTTGCACCTCGTTCACGCCCTGTAGTCCCTCAGTCATTAGCGCGTCTGATGGTATACTATTGTCCACACACGTATGCGTGTTGAAGAGCCCGTTCTTGTTCCCACAGCCTGCACATTGCTGGATACGCAAGTGTCGAATGCGGAGATGATCCAGGAATGTGTCGATGTACTTCTTATAAATATACTCAGTCACCTGGTCAGACAGGACTTCATGAATTTCAGCTGTGAGACTCTGCAGCTTCCGCCACGCAGGTATTTGCAGGGTGACACCCTGAGGAAAAGGAATACGCTTTTGCGTATCTGCCCTCAACTTCCATTTACGAATATGCACCAGCAGCATGTTGTTGAACATAGAACAGGTGAGAAAGATGTCGTCACCCACATAAAATTTCGCTTCGTCGCTCCCCTGGTGGTCAATGACCGCATCGATGGCGTAATAAATGGCCTGTACTCTTATCCAGGTGTTCAACGTCAAGGCGATATGCTTAGGCGGTTTGTCGTCCCAGGCCGGTGCGTTAAAATGCACTTCCCCTTCTTTGACACTCACAGTTAACTAGGGAGAGAGCTCCCAATTGTTCGTCTGGGCCGCCTTGGTAGGCCTGCTGGATAATGTCATTGATCTCCTGCACAGACATAGGAAGCAGCACCTCTTCCATCGCTTGCTCAGGCACTTGCTGGGGCACTGGCTGAAGCACTTGCTGAGGTATTTCTAAAGGTGTTAGTCGGGGACGTTTGGTAGGTGGACCGAGTTTGGCAGGTAGACCGGACTCTTGGTGCGTACGTTTGGTAGCTGTACGCCCTTCGGCGATGTCCATGACTAAGATATTATCTTCTGAATCCTGGGCCTGAAGTAGATCTGCTATTCCTTCATTTCCCGTCTTCTTCAGCGCCTCCACGAAGGCTTGAAATGCTAAGGGGCCACGGCGAAGTAGATCGTCGATGACGGCTCTGTTTTGTCGTGAAGTGATCTTCTGCGCCATGATATCTTCGACACTGGGTTTAAGGATTATGTTTTCCACCATAAGCAGATCACATAGTTCGGCCCACATGCTGCATCTCATCAATGAGGCGAACACGGTGCTGTAGAAGCTTAGCTCGGTGGGATGACTCCATGACTGTGGGCTCAGGCTGGTGAGTAGCTGCTATGGTGATATAGGCTGGTGAAGTTCCACTGGTAAAATGAAAATCTTCTCCACGGCTCATGCTGCAGTGAAGCCCCGGCAAATAGCTCCTCTCGTCAGTGGTTCAGGCTGGTAGGTTGGTCAGGCAGGCTGGTCAGGCAGGCAGGTGAGATAGCTCCGTTCGGCAGGCCGATGAATGCACTAAAGATTTCCCCCTTTTATACGTTTTTTCGTGACATTCGGGGTTTTCGGTATACTCCGTGTGTCTTTTCGGTATTCTCCGGGTCTTTTCGGTCACCTCTGTCACTCTCCGGTGATCACATTCGGATCTTTTCGGTCACCCCCGTGTGTCTTCGGTCACCTCTGGGTCTTTTCGGTCACCTCCGGCACTCTCCGGTGATCACATTCGGGTATCTTCGGTCACCTCCGGCACTCTCCGGTCACCTCCGGGTCTTTTCGGTCACCTCCGGCACACCTTCACGGACCTCAACGAACTCGCCGGGCCTTCTTCGGTGTTCTCCGTGTCTCTTCGCACACCTCCGTCACATCTCTCGGTACCTGCCGCCACATCTTCACGGACTTCACCGAAAAGACACGGAGGTGAACGACATTGTGGGAAAAACCCCACAGACAGATCAGAACAATCTCCCACGGACCTGACCGAAGAAATACGGAGGTGAACGACATTGTGGGGAAAAACCCCAGTACATGCTCCTCTCACCGAAAAGACACGGAGATGAACGACATCCCCACAGACAGGTCAGTACATCTCCTATCATGTTCACAGGTCACGCCCCATTCACCCAGACCGGAAGTGACGTCATACGGCAAGGTCACGCTCCATTCACCCAGACCGGAAGTGACGTCATACGGGACTGGTGGCGCCCCCTGGCGGAAAAAAGGGAACCAAGAGTTACCTCCCTGGAAAACGTAACTCGAAATCCCGGCTGCCTACTACTAACATTAGAACATTTTCGAATTTGGTGTGTGGAAATCATGCCACAAAATATCACTTAGAATCACTTTCTGTCCACACATATCCATAGAGGACAACACATGAGGGTCAACTAGAATTTTGTTCTCAGACAATAAAATTATAAAGGCTTAGCCGAATTTTTCCAATTTTGATGTGTGAATACCATCATCCACATATTCCTATATTTGGCGCTATATATATATGGATATCTTGCCACAATTCATTGCTTGGGATTATTGTATTAACAGATAATGAATGATGGCTTTATATTCCACAAGCAAATGGGATGCATCCTCGATCCTATTCGATTAACTGTATCTAGTTGAAAATTTATTCCACCCCAAGCAACTTACCTACTGGCTGGAAAGAATGATCGAGCTATAGACATGTCCCAGCCAAGAAAAAACTAACATTTTTGGGGGTCAAAGTTTTCTGAGTGGTTCCGTCATCCTTAACTTATGCCCTTTCAATTTCGCTGAGGGGCCACCCTGGATTTGGCCTCAAATCCAATATGGCGGCCAAAATCTCAAATGGCCGCCAATACCCATAGAAGCTCACAATTTCCTGCTCGAAAATCAATTTTTTAACCACAAACTAGGTTTTTTTTCTAGTCCTACGTAGGGTATGAATAATTAGTTAATTTTGGAATGATTTGTAATTGGTCTGAAAATTCAATATGGCCGCCAAAATCCAAAATGGCGGCCAATGTCCATTGAATCACACATTTTCCTGCCCCAATATGTAGAGGTAGACCATCCTTGGTCCGAATGCGTCCTGTGGGGTATCATCTTGTAGCTCTTGGGGTGTAGACCCCGATTTGAGGGATATCAATGTCATCTGTGGCGTCATCGGTGACGTCGTCAGTACGAGTAGTAGCGAAAGCGGGCATTTCGGAGGTGCAATGGATTGCGTTTGGAGTAGATGACGGCCTTTTTCCCCATCCTGTTACCTGTGAGTGTGAGTGTGTGCGCGCGTGTGAGTGAGTGAGTGAGTGATTGAGTGGGATCCGACTTTACTAATGTATCGTCCGTTTTCATCATTTTGCGCATGCGCAGTCTGGCTGTAGTATAGAAAGTAGACATTTTGGGGATTCGTGGAGGTTTGTTGAGAGATTGAGGGACCATCCCTGGTCAAATGGACCGTGTGGGGTATCCGCATGAAGCTCTCGTGGGTAAGACTGGCTTGTTTTCATTGGAAGTCGCGCCAATCTGCGCATGCGCAGTTGGGGTGTAGTAAGTAAAGTGGTCATTTTGGGAGGTGTGTGGGGGCCTGTTGAGTGATGAGGGACCATTCTTGGTCCGAATGTCTCGTGTGAGGTGTCAAAGTGAAGCTTTCCTGGTGTAGACCATGACTTGAGGGGTGTCCCTGTCATCTGTGACGTCATTCTTGACGTCATCAGTAGGAGTAGTAGCCAAAGTGAGAATTTTGGGGGTGTGAAGTAAGGTGTTTGAGGTAGAGATGGACCATGTTTGGTCCGAATGGCCCGATTGAGGTGTCCTAGTGAAGCTTTCGTGGGGTAGAGTCAGACTGGCATGTTTTTTTCATTGAAAGTCCCGCCAATCTGAACATGCGCAGTTGTGGGGTAGTAAGTAAAGTGGTCATTCTGAAGGTGCGTGGGGGTGTGTTTGAGCGATTGAGAGACCATTCTTGGTCCGAATGCGTCGTGTGGTGTGTCGAAGCAAAGCTTTCATGGTGTGGAACACGACTTGAGGGATATGCGGGTCATCTGTGACGTCATTGCTGACGTCCTCAGTAGGAGTTGTAGCCAAATTGGATATTTTGGCGGTGTGAGGAAAGGTGTTCGGGGTAGAAATGAACCATCCGTGGTCCGAATGCGTCGTGTGAGGTGTCATCTTGTAGCAGCACCCACCAACGACAAGCTCAATGCTTCAACGCCCTGATGAATTAGCCCTGAAGCCCTGCGCGCCTATGCGTAGCTCTACGGTTGTAGTCCGTGATAAGTGCTATTCTGATTCATGGTTAGTCTAAAAGTAGAGCAACAACAACAACATCATCAAATATTACAGGTCAATCCTTTTATTATCCCCTCCATCACAGCACATCCACGCTTTGATCTCAGAATGATGAGGGACACGAGTTAATCCTAATATGTACAGACACCACCACACACCGCACCATACCCGCACCCTGGTGTACCCTATTCTCTAATGGCTATAGTGTACAGGGTGCACCACAGGTACGTGCACATGCGTGCGATGACATCACTTCCGAGCTCTGAGCTCCACAAGCTTTGAGCTCCAAGAGCTCCGATCCAAGAACTCTGCCACATGGGAGCTACCACCACCACCGGGCGTTGACGCCTGACGCCTGTGGTGTATGGTAGTGTGTGGTGGTGGTAGAACTGGTGTGTGGTGCTGGTAATAGTGATGTGTGGTGGTGTCTGTACATATAGGGATTAACTCGTGTCCCTCATCATTCTGAGATCAAAACAATGAACTTCTGAATACACAGACAATAGCATAAGTTAACTGTAAACACACCCATAGTGGTTCCCTTAGCGTGGATGTGCTGTGATGGAGGGGATAATGAAAGGATTGACCTGTAATCTTTGATGTTGTTGTTGTTCTACTTTTGAACTAACTAATCAGAATAGTACTTATTACGGACTACACCCGTACGTATATGCGCGCAGGACTTCAGGGCTAATTCACCAGGGTGTGGAAGCATTGAGCTTGTCGTTGGTGGGTGTTGCTACAAGATGGCACCTCACACGACGCATTCGGACCACGGATGGTCCATTTCTACCCAAACACCATCCTTCACACCCCAAAAATATCCACTTTGGCTACAAGTAAGTCAGTAATGACGTCACAGATGACCCGGATATCCTTCAAGTCGTGGTCCACACCATGAAAGCTTTGCTTTGACACCTCACACGACGCATTCGTCCCAAGAATTTCCCTCAATCGCTCAAACAGATCCCCACGCTCCTCCGGAATGACCACTTTACTTACTACACCACAACTGCGCATGTTCAGATTGGCATTCAGACATCTTCTTTCAATAAAAAACTTGCCAGTCTGACTCTATCCCACGAAATCTTCACACGGACATCCCAACCAAGCCATTTGGACCAAACCTGGTCTCTCTCTACCCCAAACACCTTACTTCACACCCCCAAAATTCCCACTTTGGCTACTACTCCTACTGATGACGTCAAGAATGACGACACAGATGACAGGGACACCCCTCAAGTCATGGTCTACACCACGAAAGCTTCACTTTGACACCTCACACGAGGTATTCGGACCAAGAATGGTCCCTAGCCACTCAACAGACCCCCACACACCTCCCAAAATGACCACTTTACTTACTACACCCCAACTGCGCATGCGCAGATTGGCGCGACTTCCAATGAAAACAAGCCAGTCTGACCCACGAGAGCTTCACACTGATACCCCACACGGTCCATTTGACCAGGGATGGTCCCTCAATCACTCAACAAACCTCCACGAATCCCCAAAATGTCTACTTTCTATACTACGACCAGACTGCGCATGTGCAAAATGATGAAAACAGACGATACATTAGACCAGTCTCACTCACTCACACACACGCGCGCATACACTCACAGGTAACTCTATCGGGTAGCTGGATGGAAAAAAGGCCGTCATCTACTTCAAACGCACTCCATTGCACCTCCGAAACTCCCGCTTTCTCTTCTACTCGTACTGATTACGCCACCGATGGCGTCACAGATGACATGGAAGAACCTCAAGTCGTGGCTACACCCCGAGAGCTACAACATGACACCCCACACGACACATTCGGACCAAGGATGGTCCATCTTTACCCCAAACACACCCACACGCACCCCCAAAATGCCCGCTTTCGCTACTACTTGTACTGATAACGTCACCGATGACGTCACAGATGATATGGATATCCCTCAAATCGGGGCCTACACCCCGAGAGCTACAAGATGACACCCCACAGGACGCATTCGGACCAAGGATGGTCCATCTCTACATATTAGGGCAGGAAAATGTGTGATTCAATGGACATTGGCCGCCATTTTGGATTTTGGCGGCCATATTGAATTTTCAGACCAATTACAAGTCATTCCAAAATTAACTAATCATTTATACCCTACGTAGGACTAGAAACAAACCTAGTTTGTTGTTAGAAAATTATTTTCGAGCAGGAAATTGTGAGCTTCTATGGGTATTGGCGGCCATTTTGGATTTTGGCCGCCATATTGGATTTGAGGCCAAATCCAGCGTGGTTTTGAAAGGGAATAAGTTAAGGATGACGGAACCACTGAGAAAACTTTGACCCCAAAAAATGTTAGTTTTTTTCTTGGCTGGGACCTGTCTACTACCAATCATATGGCTCAGTTTGGGCTCTTGTGAAGTTTTTAGAATTACGCAGACAATATTTGTGGTTGTGGGGTCATTTGACTGATTACGTCAGCGTCAGTACGTCAGCGTCAGTACGTCAGCATCTTTTTCCACCACCCTTGTTATGTTGAGTTTAATTGTTGCCTGCATATGGTGCGATTCTACTGGTGGATATTTCGACCCCCAAACTTGCTCTCTGTACAAATAATTGGGATATGACTGGTAAACATGGTGGAGAATGAATCACTTGGTCGACGCCGGGCCTCAGTGGTATCTGCTCTGAATAAAAACTTGCATTCTATCAAAACACCATTGACTGAGCCGTTCCTTCCATCTTACTGTCAAATAATTCATTAGTTTCCATCAGATGACTTGGTAGGCTATAAAATCATGACTCTTCGATATTTGTATCTAATACAGCTCAAGCCGGTTCCAGGGGTCGTGTTCTAGAGTCTAAAGAATAACATGACTTTCAACGCGATTTTAGGATTCAGTCAAAATTATGCAATTATTATACAATCTTAGAAATAAAATTAACACCATAAACATAACACCATAATTTTTTTGTTAATATTTTTACAACATGTAATACTGATTAAAATTAACCACACGATTTTCCGCAATAGAAATAAGTTTCCAGATTACATATTGAAAGGTGGGAGAAAACGTCAAATCTAAAGTGTGGGTATAGGCTGAACATCATGTATACATTTTAGTTTTTCCGCCAGATAGCTTAAAGAGGTAGTAGCGTGATTTTAATTTTTCGGGAAAACTGAACAGCATCATCACTTGTAACATTTGCCAAATGATTTTCAAGTCGTGAAGTCTTGTATTTCTTTTAGGGACCAATATTGTCAGATTAGGCAAATTGGTCTAGTGAACAACATGAAAATGGGAAATGACTGATGACGTCGGATAACGTGACCAGTAGTCCAGTAAATCTAGCGCATTTTTGGGGTCAACCCACCACAAATTGCAACAGAATTTATTTCACTGCTATGCATTTCAGAAAGGTCCCCAGAATAACATACTAAAAGTCTACAATCCCATATGCATGGGAAATATCTTAAACTCAAGTTGAAATTTGAGGTATTTTTCGCGAAATTGCAGTGTTTATCTGTCTCTTGCTCCTATAAGAAACCCTTGTACTTGGTAATAAGCGTGAAAGAAAAGGGTCATTACTTACACTCATTCCATTCGTTATCATATCAAGGTTATACTCAGCCTAAAATAATACCCTTGCACGAAAATATTTATAGAGAAATTCAAAATGGCGGATGTATGGGGTCATTCTAAATGCTGAACTTTTTACCATTTTCATGACATTTTAGGCAATCTATCTGTTTTTTGTCTGGAACAGTGCGAAGCCCTATTCCCAGACTCTGCTGCCGTACAGCAAATTTGGCTGCTTGCCAACACTGGTACACGCACTATATCCGGCTGACCCCTGACCCAATAACTGCGCAAAGCCATCTGGCCAGCTTATGAGTGTGATTAGGCCAGCCAACGAGTGATGCGGTCAAAGGAAAGAAAATCCGCAGGTTCACATTTTTTAACTCCGAAGGGATAAAACCAACCAAAAACGTTTGTACATTTAGATGAATTACGCGAAGGCCTGTATTTTAACGCCAGTATCACCAGTCGTATCTTTTACCTTGTTTTGTTCACACTGCTCGTGAATTAGTGGACTATGTTTGAACTATGCACATGGTAACAAGGGTTTCCACAGCACCTCGTGGTTTCCTTCTGGCGGGATTTTAATGTCCGCATTGCCCGTGATAAGCAGACGTGTGAAGTGGACAACCGTCGACGTGGGGAAAAAACTTGGTTTGATTCATTGGCAAGTACCAGACCATACTGTATTTACGTCCTTGAACTGAATCATTGTTTGTGTTGTTTACAGCCCAACTTGAGCTGAAGGAAAACGTTTCGTCAGAATTTCTTTCTCAGCAACAACAACATTTACATTTCAGTGCTGGTAATGAGAAAATATTTGTCGCATAATTTGGCAATTAAATAATGGATTCTTATAACACGAAGTTGGCCAACGTAGATTAGTATTTTGGCCTATTTGTCAATTGTCCGTGCCAATTCGCTAAATCGTGATTGTGAATTTGTCCCGAATTTAATAGGTCTGGTTTGTACGATCGAGTTGAGCGTACACTTGGAGTTGAGCACACTTTGGCATGGAGCACATTTGGAGCTGAAAACACGCTCGAAAGTTCTAAATTTAACTTGTAAGGCACGTGTAAATTAAATTTCTAAGAACGATGGGAATTTCTATTGACCAGTACAGCCAACAAATTGGTATCCATTGCATACGATTACGAGGCAATCAGGTAAAGCTAGCAGCACTCATGCTTCCGATTGTGTATGCTTTTTTACATCACTGGATTTCAAAGTTCGCAGTAAACTACAGGTTTTCAGGATGAAGCTTTCAGGTCTAACTGTTCTTATTTTGCCAGTTTATGGATTATGCAATTGTTTGTATGTAGGTATTATTTGCCGGCTCTCATAACAATGTCAAATGACGTGGAAACAAATCCTGGGCCTCCTGCCCATATAATTAGCAGCACAAAGATTGTTCATGGTAGCTTTCATCAAGGAGCTCAAATATTCTCTGTGATGTCCAGATGTAAACAGTGTATGGCAAACTGTATTTGTTTTCATGCCTTTGTAATGCTGAATAAAGAGATACAGGTAACTCATTTCACACAGCGAACTCTAGATCACTCCCGATTCTTGTAACCGCGAAAAGGCTTATTGCACCCTATCTCTTTTCATGTTATTGAGTACATATATTATTTTCCCTGACTCGAGTGCCCACTAGCGGGCAGGGGCAAATAACTCTTACGGTGACAATTCGGAAACTCCCGAAAATCGAAATAGATGTACACTATTCTGAAGCAACGAATCGATATTACACATCCATTACTGTTCCAGACAATAGTACTCTTGAGTACTTTCATTTTTAGCTGGACCCAAAACAAATTGCAACAAAATTTTTGTTCACTGGTATGCATTTCTGATAGGTCCACAGAACAACATACTAAAAGTCTACCAAAATCTATTTGGTGGAGATACGACTTTTTCTAAAACAAAGATACACCATCATGTAGGTAGAAAATATTGGGTTGTCTCTGGATATGGACAGTTTATCATCCAAAAATCCAATCAGTACATGATGATCTAGGATACATTATTCTATGGTGGTGAAAACATATGCATTCCCAATGGATTTGCTCATATAAGTAGATAGCAAAACGATAGTTCAGCACCAGGGTATATAATCATACATGGTAATATTCTGCCTGTTGGCATTATTTCCATTAGCATTGTTATCCGAAAGGGAACTGACAAGCTGTGATATATTTTCTTTCGACCTTTGACAATCACAGACAATAGTTCCATCAACTTATAAAGATATAACTCTATTATCACAAGCACGTAGCAAGTGTCAGGTTCGACATTCAATAGTGTTTGTACCTTGTTGAAAAAAAATGCAGCCTTGCCAATCATTAGAGAGAGAGAAATTAGATTCAACGTCGCGTTTAGCACTAGTTCAGATATATAACGACTATCTGCCAAACATTTATGATCCATCACAATTGTTTGTAAGACAAATGTTGTTGATGAAAGAAGAATAATTATGCAGATCCTAATATATCAATTAATTATCAAACAAATAATACTTTGAATTATGGGCAAAGTTGAGGGCATAACTTATCAAGTTTCATTTTACATTCTGGTTCATGGTAACATTATTAGGGGAAGTGACTTCTCATACATATAGTTGATGTCTTTTATTGTTATTCCTCATGAACACTGCCATAAGTTGAAGAATATTTCACAGCACTATCAATCCCAATGCCAGTCTTCGCCAATGTCATTTTCAAAGGTCTGGGTTTGATGAGTATGCACAGCTCAGTTGTTTGCATTCTCCACACTTGAACAATCCAGGCCATGATCCTTACAGGCGCATCTGCTTCAGCTGCAATCCTTCTTGCAGTTCCACCTGATAACCTCAAGTAACCCCTGAAGCTGGTGGCAGATCAGTTTTCGCAGGGAGAAACCGATTGAATTGTCCACTCCCATTTTTGTGGCTGCAATGGATGGTCTTCCCCTCAAGTCAATTCCTTCGTCTGGGTTACTACTGTATAAACATATAAGCGTTTTCTATGCTGCTGCAATAAATGACCTTCGTCGGGACTCCCATGACCTGGATGAACACTTCAGCTTGTTGGCGAAATAGCTCAGTGACAGTTGTCTTCTTCAAGGCAGCACCTTTGTCAATGTCATATGGTCAGAATACTGTGTCACAGCCCAGAATGGCATGCACAAGCAACATATTTGTACAGACTTGCATTCCCAGCACAGCCTTTGTCTTCTTGACATTCCAAACTCTCCGGCCCCGCTAGTGACATGGTCATTCAGTCAAAGAAAGACAAATTCCTAGCAAACAACGTCAACAAGTAGCAGTTCATTACTCTTATGAGTGACCAGTTGGAAAGGGGGGATGTTTCAAATGCAGATGTATTTATTGTAAAAGCTGCCGTTTAATCGACTGAAAGCATCAAAACTTTGGTTGGTTATGATATTGACCTGTTAGTTCTGCTCTGTTTTGATGCAGACATGGATGACAATGGCATCTACTTTCAGCCAAGAGAGAATGGAAACAAACGGATAGTTTGGAATGTCAAGAAGACAAAGGCTGTGCTGGGAATGTAAGTCTGCACAAATATGCAGTTTGTGCATGCCATTCAGGGCTGTGACACAGTATACTGACCATATGGCTTTGGCAAATGTGCGGCCGTAAAGAAAACAACGCTCAGTGAGCTATTTCGCCAACAAGCTGAAGTGTTCAACCAGGCCATTGGGAGTCCCGATTGAGGTTATCTATTGCAGGTGCTTGTGTGTTTATACAATGGTAATCCTGACGGAGCAATTGGCTGCATGAGATACAAGCGTTTCTGTGACAAAAACGAACCATATATGTGCAGGTACAATTACAACACATATAAGGGAAGTGGGAAGAGGTGCCAACATACTGGCATTCAAAACCTTCCACCAACATCAGCATCAGCTAAGTATCAAGGTTCGCGTGTTTAGAGTGGAAAGGGGAAGACCATCCATTGCAGCCACAAGAATGAGGGTGGACGGCTTCTCTCTGTGAAAACTGAACTGCCACCAGTTCCACGTACTGGCACTCTTTGAGGTTATCAGGTGCAACTGCAAGAAAGATTGTAGCTGAAGAAGATGCATCTGTAGGAGCATGGCCTATATTGTTGAAAATGTAAAATGAAAAATGGTAAATGGCATGGTAGAACGTCATGGTAGAACATCAAGTTTGCCTATAATCTAGATTATTATTTGTTTGATAATTAGATGATAGGATCTGCATAATTACTCTTCGTTCGTCAAAACATATCTGGCACACAATTGCGATAGATCATTAATGGTTTGCAGAGCTGTATTTTTCAACAAGGCACATGTTCTGATAATAGAGAGATATCTCCATGAGTGGGTTTGTGGAAATATTGTCTGTGGCAGTTATCGGTTGAAGGGAAATATATCACAGCTTTTCATTTTATTTATTTTTGGGAGAGAATTCCTCTTTCAGATGATTATGCTAATGGCAAAAATGTTAACTGACTGAATATTACCATGTATAATTCATATAGCCTGGTGCTGAACTATCAGTTTGCTATCTACGCTTATGAGCAAATCCACCGGGAAGACACATGTTTTCACCACCATGGCATACTGTACCCTGGGTCATGTATTAATTGGATTTCTGGATGATAAACTGTCCTTATTCACGGAAAAAGCAATATTCTACCTTGCTTATATGAGGCATAATGGCCTATTATGTATTATAAAATGGCGTATCTTTGTTTTCAAAAAAAGTCGTATCTCCACCAGATAGATTTTGGTAGACTGTTGTTCTGGGAACCTATTAGAAATACATACCAGTGAAAAAAGATCTGTTGCAATTTGTTTTGGGTCCAGCTAAAAAAACCCAGATAGATTGCCTGGACTTTCATGAAAATGGTAAAAAGTTCAGATTTAGAATGACCCCATACATCCGCCATTTTGAATTTCTCCATAAATATTTTCGTGCAAGGGTATTATTTTAGGCTGAGTATAACCTTGATATGATAAGTAATGGAATGAGGGTAAGTAATAACCCATATCTTTCACGCTTAGTACCAAGTACAAGGTTTTCTTATAGGAGCAAGAGACAGGTAAACACTGAAATTTCGCAAAAAATACCTGAAATTTCATCTTGAAATTTAATATATTTCCCATGCATATCTGTTTGTAGACTTTTAGTATGTTATTCTAGAGACCATTCGGAAATGCACTGCAGCAAAAACAATTCTGTTGCAATTTGTGGTGGGTCAAACCTCTATTTGACTGGACTACAGGTGTCCATGACGTCACCTTAGAAGCCGTCACAGTGCAATAAAAGTTCTAAGATATGAGTATGACGTTGCAAAGCATCACGCCTGGAATGCCATGCACGTTTTGTGACGTCATCTCAGGCACTGGAGCCAAGTGTAGGTGCTGTCACGTTATTCAGAGAATTTAAGAAGTGTGATTTCAATTCCCGTGATATTAAAAAAATGAGGTCACAGAAAAACGTTCACCATAGTTGATCTCAACTACTAAATAACTTTTATCGAAATATGTTATTTGCTGAATATTTTTTAAACGACGCTACTACCCCTATTTCGATTGATATAAATGCTCATTTGCCTATATATGCCTTAATTTGCATTTGCAAATACTCAATATTCGAGTTCACAGTCATACATTTGCATATATATTTATAGAACAGATAATAAGCAATCGACATTCCGGGGGCTGGGCTATCCCCGGTCTTCCCTAGTACGAGAGGGGACCAGAGCGGACCCTTCGCTAGCCGGATCATATCGCTTCTCTCCCCTCCCTTTTATTCCTCTGTCGTCTATAGAGCTGATATGTCCCACACTCTTTCGAAATGTTGGCTAAACACTCGCGCGAGTAGAACATGCGCTACTATGACAAATACTAGAGATTCTAGGTGTTCATGTTTTACTGAGGTTTCTACAGCGATTATTGCACAGCGATTATTTATTCAAATTGTTTAAAATAAAAGCTGAATAAGCTTTATCTGGATCGAAGAGGAGATTTGGTAATGGATGTTCGTCGTTCCAAATAAACAATAATCCTGTACAATATTTGTTCAACCAGATGAACGTGCTAAATGATGCGAAAATATAGCCATATCGATCTCTCACGACACAACAGTAATCCACCAGTGTTGTGGAACACGGGTAAACTATATAACCATTCATGTCTGGGTCGGATAATTTTTAAACTGTACCAGAACAATTACATTAATGAAAATATTTCCCGCAACATATAGAGGTAGCCAGCTAACCGATAAGAAAAATATTAATAAAAGTTACAAGAAACTGGTCCGTCATTCATTATTTAGCCGTTGTCCGCGTCCATAATCCAAATACTTAATATAACAGCATTAGCACCAAATTTAAAAAAAAAAACAATCATAGTATACACAAACATGGGCTAGTTTCCTGCAAGAGAGAAGCAGTCAACATGATGTCCATGTAAAAGCACATAATTCACCGAACACTTTTTGTACCCCATATATTAGCATGCTGTGTTTTCTATTCGCTTCCTATATTCTCCGGGAACACGCCAATAACCGAGAAGATGTGTTTTGAACTAGAATTATTTTCCCATAATTTATAAACCTGACAAACTCGAGAAATTCGAAATTGTCAAGGAAGAAAAGTTGAATTTTGCTGAAAGGTATATTAAATAAACACATCTGTAGAAAATATACGCATTTGACAGGTACTGTATACAAAGGACCAAGTCAGAGATCAGAGTCCCAATTTTATAATCAGAAATGATAAATTCATTCGGGGAATATTTTGTTGAAGAAAATGTGTAAATAATACAGCTCTTTACTGAGAAGATTTTGAATGCGCAATTGTGGTTCCGTCACGATTGTTTGTGATTCCATGACGGACTAGATTTAGACCCTGTGATGACCCAATCACTCTTTTCTCACGAGAAAAAAGTCTTATCATCCTTAGGTACCCTGTGTTAATAAGAAATCGCATATAAGAATAATCTGATCGAAGCAGAGCAGCAAAATAATTAGACCAGCAACGCGGTTTCAAATATTATGTAACGAAAAATCTACAATATTTGGGAGGATATTATTAGGTTATTATACAGTGCTTTGTACAATATGGATTGGTATTGTACTCGTCCATGTTGTGATGAAAACCCGTTTTGGACGAGACGCCGGAGACGAGTACAATACCAATCCATATTGTACAAAACACTGTATAATGACCTATTTATTATACAGGTCATCGAAATATTAAACTAAATTATTTGTTATTGAATTTTTATTTATGTTTGAATCTATCAAGTTTTGTTAGATAAAAGAACATAACACTAATAAATTCCTAGAATGCAATATACTCCAAATCTATAATTCTGCAAATATCATGTAAATCTATTATCAGTCTCTGCTTTCCGAACTTCATTTGAGACAAATTTGACTGACTGGATAATGTTACTTTGAATTTAGATATATAATGATATTTAAGTTTCTAGATGATCAGGCGAGAAAATAGAAGGTTTTCCAACTTTTGTAGCTTCATTTTGGCGCCATAACAAAAAGAGTTACCTCCCTTAGAAAGCGAACAATATGAATTCAATACGACATTTTGGGATCCAATATGACACGTGATGCGATTGAAATGATTTGATTGAATCAGAGGACATAGCTGTATAATAATATACTTTATTTGAAACTTGACAGCAGTAACTAAGTGATAAGACGAAGAAAGTCTGTTTATAGAGAATAATTTCTAAGTAACGAGAGCTCCAAACTTTAAAGTACCTTCCAAACCGTTATTCCGTCACACTGGAATTCATGCCAACAGTTTTCAATGGTGCCGGGAAGACAGCACGATGTTCCAAAAATATCAGACCCGTATCGCTGATCAGTATTCTTAATAGTCGTTATATAGAGAATGATGTATCTCAGTCTCGCTTCGAGTGTGTCCTGGTGAGTGTGTGTGTTCATATGAACGTCATGAGGATGTTGAAGTAAATGAGTTCGTAGAATAATAGACCCGTAAGACACATAGACCCGTCAAAAATATCAAATCCGTACCGCCGATCAATATTCCTAATCCATATGATTTTCTTTTGAAGTCGTTATCTATAGAATGATGTATCTCAGTTTCGCTTTAAGTATATCTGTTCATATGAACGTCATGGGTTCAAAGACTAATACACCCGTAAGACCCATAGACCCGTCACTTTGATAGTGTCCAGCATGATACCGTGCAAAATGCATGCAGGGGAAAGCTGTCCTGCGGCTCTTCACCACGGTGGCAGTTGTGCTTAGATGTGCTCTTCCAGATAGTAGGCGATCATGTAAAATTCCGAAATGGACGCACTGATGCCGTCACAGTGACAGCATTTCCTCCGATGGCATTTTCGGTCCATTTTTCGGATTTGTTGATTCTACGCAATTTCCTCATAAAAACTGTGCGATACAGTAGTGAATAATAATCCGATGTGAAATAAGAAGAGCAAAGTTTCTAGTGCCCCGACATGGTCGCTATAGCTCCTCGATCTTATCGGTGCAAAATAACCACAACATTAAAAATGAATGGATCTAAAAGGTTTCGAGATGTAATCTCGCCCTTCTCCAGCGTTCAACGTTGAAACAACGTTGTGTGTCAACTGGGAAAGAATGGCAGGACTGACACCCCCAAAAATGCATTCCATACATGGCTCTTTCTTTGACGAAAGTTCTATGTTAAAAATGATGATATCAAATAAAAATAAAACATAATTAAACTTTATTTACCCAAGGTGTTACATGGACAATAAGAAAGCCAAGCACTGCGGCTGAAATATTACGGAGCTGAAACTAAGTTGATAAATTAAAGAATAGAACAATGGGTAGTACGAAATATATAATATAATATAATATAATATAATATAATATAATATAATGGGAAGAGGTATTATCACATCACACATTTATTATATATGTACATGTTTATAGGACGCTGCAGACTAAGAGGGATTATCACACGATTAAACTGATATCTGTACAAACTTTTTGATTGCAAGTAAGGATAGTACATTGAATAAGTGGCAATTTGAAAGCATTTTAAAACACAGATTAAGAAACTTCGAGTTAAGACTTGACTTCCACTACTATTCGCTACATCATTCACACCTGTGCTCATAAACACACACACACACACACACTATAATTATAAAAAGATAAGTTGTCGGATGTGGAGAAAATAATATGGAAAAAGTAACGAAGTCACCTGCTTGATGGACTACGTCATTGTATTCCGACTGCTGCATTTTCGAACATGGGACAGTGTTTTTGTCAATAAGCGTTATTATTCTGGCAAACCTGCGCATAAATAACGATTTTGGACTTACATGACATATTAAATTGATCGGGCCCTTCTATAAGGAATATACATGCACCACATTTTGATTTTTGCATTTGGATACGGTAGCAACGGAATTAGTATCAGAAAACCGGAATTCCCTTCAAGCTAGGTGCTTGTCGTTTGCTGTTAATGGGTTTTTTTATTTAGAAATGATATCTTTCATTTGGGACTTTGTTGTGCAATCCCTCAATTATTCAGAACAAAAGGAAGAACGTTATTATTAGTAGGGGTAAGTGAGTGAGTGAGTGAGTGAGTGAGTATGGTTTAACCTCGCTTTCAATTTTTTTTTTTTCAGCTATATCACGACGGGGAAGGGAAGGAAGGGGTAATTACTTGTAAAGGAGCAGATCTAATGCTATCATTTTATAGCGCTGCCCCACTGAAATATCATGCCGTAAGCAGACAAGACACCCCACTCAGTCACATTATACTGACACTGAGCGAACAAGTCCTTGCTCTATCCTCTTAATGCTGAGCATAAGCGAGGAAGCAACAACTTTCAAATCTTTGGTATGACGCGGCCTGGGATTGAGCCCAGTATCTTACTGCTTACGAGGCCGACTCTCTAACCACTAATCCACCGCAGTGCGGTCTATTATTATTAGGATTGCAAGTAGTGACAAACCGTATGACTTTAGCTAACCTTTTATCTCTGACTAATCTGTTTGAGACTATTATACATACTTTCCTAGCCAAGGAATATTGGATGTTTTACCTGGAATGATAAGGATGATTTGTTGGTTTGATATACTTGTTCATCTATTAACACTTATTGAAAAGAACACGTGTTCGAAACTATCGCAGTCGGAAAACAATGACGGCGACTTCGTTACTTTTACATAAAATCTAAAACTGACCATATATTGACACAGATGCACACTTGCATTTACCACCCCCATACACACCGATGCGTATGTATACGATTTAAAAGACCATCATTAGGACATTAATAGAATAGACCAATTAATTAAATTAATGATAATATATAAAATTGAAGCCATATGCAAGAGGTGGGAAACGACTAAAAAGCAACCATATGACTCCACAGGAAACCTTCCCTTGGTACCTCACATTCAGTGCCGAAATAGAAAATATATTTACATAAGCATATGAGCATATTTACATAACTCCCCGTGCGGAGGATCACGGGAAAATTGACCCCACTATCATGTGGGGTACCAGAAAAATGATTTTCTCGTCTTTTTTAATCTGTTTAGCTTTTCTGAGAAGGAATGTGGGCAAAACGATTTTAATTCGGCTCATATGGTTGTTTACCAATTGAGCATACAGGTTTCGCGAAGAAAATTGCATTAAAAAAAAATGAAAAATCGGACCGGATATCGGCCGAAAAGTTTCTGCGGGGAAAATGGCGTCACTGCAGGGCTGTCATCTTGGATTTGTTTTGCATTTTCTGTAGAGATTGACCAAAGGATATAGTATGGTAAGTTTCAGCTCGCTAGTCTGAGGGATAACGAACATATTTAGGGGTTGAGGAATCATTATAGTAGATTATCAGACATGGCAGTTTATAGCCAATTTAAGATTTGCATATGTTGTACTGACATCTATATCCTTTCAAATGTCCTATAAGTGGTTCAAGGGAATTAAAATGGGGGGAGGAGGCATGCTCCCCCAAATATTTTCAGCAAAAAAAAAACAAAAAAAAAACAAAACAAAGAAAAATACAAGGCGGAGAAATGATGGAAAACCGACAGAACAAAGCGAAAAGGCCAATATCTGTGTTGTATGCAGGATTTACTTTTTTCCAATACTCATAAGGGATGCATCCTTCCTCATTCACATTCATAAGCTTAACCAGAGACAGTACTGTCTGAGAAACAACAACAAAAATGGGAGAAACAAAAAAAAACAGGCAAAAAAGTTTACATATGCGAAGATTTCTTGTTTTATTGCTCGGAAATACGCTAGAAAGCGTCTCCGGCCATCTAAGACTCCTGGGGCTTCCGGGGTGGCTCATGGACTCTCGTCTATTTGTGCTGTGGCCCCTCCAATCACCAATTGCTTCCGCCTTGTCTGATTTGTGGAGGACGGATAATACCGAATGTCCAATCTGGCACCAATGTATATTCTTTGAATACGGTAATAACATGGCAAAATCATACTTGGCGACAAGAATTTATATGTCAAAAATGTTATTGCTATTGAATTATATGCATATTGTGCGTGAAAAGGATCGGTAATCGATAATCGATATCCACCAGAATATACCTCCGATACCTACGGTGTGTAGCCATCAGAGCGTGAAGGACACCAAATATGAAGTCTGCCACCCACACGAGCAATCGATGGGCATGGCTGTTCGGGACGGTTTTCTGTCGTAATGTAAACATACACTATACCACGATGGCTAAGGTCAGACTTGGACTGTCATTGGCTGTTTTTTTTTCAAATTAACTGTCTGCAACTGCATCCTGAAACGACTAACTATATCATCCAATAAAAATAGATTGACAGTTTCAACTACAGCATCAATTTCTTAAAGTTATCAAAGTCATCCGACGAGGCAATCTGAAGAATAAAAAAAAATCAACTTCCCCGCTTGTTACCTTGCAATGTTAAACACGTGTACATGTAGTATTTTCGACGACTGCTGTTTAGATACATGAACATCCACATGCGCCAGTTCGCCTTTCGCGCGACATGAAAAAATACAGAAAAGGATTTATGGCATTGTTTGAAAATATCAAAGTTGTAAGGTATACTTCCACTATCATTAAATGCCCTGAAAGGCCAACTTCGAAGATACGTAGTAGTATGTAGTAGCATGTAATTGGTAACCAGCTAACTAATAACGCAACAAGTATGGCGATAACAATCCTTGAAGAAATCTTCCGTTGCGCACTGAAATTTGCAGATGGAATCACATTCTGTTTGAGCCGCTTCACTTTGGCGACA
Source organism: Hanleya hanleyi (assembly GCA_036873755.1). Classification (NCBI taxonomy): domain Eukaryota; kingdom Metazoa; phylum Mollusca; class Polyplacophora; order Lepidopleurida; family Hanleyidae; genus Hanleya; species Hanleya hanleyi. The sequence continues at coordinate 12,288 of JAVTVY010011038.1, read as the reverse complement.
TGAAATCCTACAATTAGGACCTGCAGTATGAAACATACGAATGTGGAACAAATACCCCCTATATCACTTTTTAGGATACAAAGAGAGTACGTATCATTGCCCTCTATTGACAAGTATGAAAATCCTTCCGGCCCCAAAATATAAGCCCAAAGTCCTAACATAGCCACCCAGATGGCAAAACATATCCAAGCGATGATCTTTGCGGAGATATAACGCTGGGAGAAAAACGGCTTAGTGAGGATCAGAAAACGAATTACAGAGAATAACAACAAATGGTCCAAGCTTATGTGCGTCCCGCAGAAAATAACGTACAAGAAGACTTTACAGAATTCGTCATTTTTCTGTCCATCAGCGATAATGTACACTGAGGACGGAACACAATACAATAAAAGCAGCAAGTCTACAAATGCCTGACTTGTGAGAACAACGAAGGTAGGTGATGAACGAAGATTGGCCTGTCTTAGCACTGAGATGATCAGCATCACGTTGGATGGTATACCAATCAGAGCAACAAAGATCCGGATAATCTGTCCCAGCATATAAACGTTCCAGTTTTTTGTCAACCAATCTGATTCGATCACATTGTCCGTAGAATTCGTAGAATTATCCATGTTACCGGCAATATAAAACATTATAAATTGAGAGAAAAGTCAATGTTGACCAATCGTGCAAGATAAGACAAGGAGGAAATATATGCTGTTTTACAATCACTGCACGCGTTTTCTCGTCACATCAATGCATAATTATAACACCTACGGTTGGGTGAGTCTATATGTCATAAAAATATAGAAGTACACTTTACCGATTGAGTCTTGTATCTGACCAGATCTGTAAATCCCTGGCCCTAGTGAAAATAATGAATGTTGGAGATAAAGGAGGTTCAGCCTGTCTTAGGACGGAGATGATCAGCATCACGGTGGCCGCTACACCAATCACAGCATCAAAGACTAGGACAACCTGATCAAGTACATAGATGATCCAGTTCTTACTCAATCAATCTGATCTTCTAACGTCCTCCGTAGATTTTTGGAAAATTTGTCAATAATATGCGCCATATGAAGTCACTCTCGCCGTATATTTTGGAGATCACAATGACTGCCAATGATGGTAAAATATCCCAGAAGATGAAAGCGCAGGATTAGCAGTAGCTCTTCATAACAATCGACAGGGAAGCTCAACGCTCTCCGATGAGTATATCACCTCTATGTAAGTCTGTATGTCAGATCTCAGAACCTCTGATCGAGCTGTCATTGCTCCAAGAGGAATAGCGGTTAAAACGCATCTGTACATCGGCCGCATCCCCAGATCGTATTTGCCTCCGCGTGAGTTAGTACCGCGATGACTGAAATCTCAATCCCGAACACCTGATCATGTCGAATCTGTCATGCCTTAATTCATATCGATTGAGGGCGCAGTCGTATCGAGTCGACGCATTGCAAATGTACATACATTATATCAATGTAAATACATATATGATGAAGCTAACACTCCTTATTTGGCGCCGCAAATTATATTTACCAGCTTCGTATTTTCCAGAAAAGAATAAAATCACTTAAAGTCAATGCTTACAATTTTCTAGTAAGGCTTATGACTACTCCTAATTGAATAATGTATGCGACATTTGAGGAGATATAGACTGGTCTGGATTTGGAAATGTGTGCCTAGAAAAGACTCTTGTAGACATTTCGTGTTAAATGTTGGTAAGCGAATTTTGTATAGCAGTTAGGGGGTTCTGAATTCAGAAAACGTGTTTGCCAGTCTGTATTAAAAGTTCTTCTGCCCAAAAATTTGAAAATAATTGGCCTACCCAAAAAAATAGAATAAAGCGAAGATTCACATATAAAACACATTATCTGATTTTATGAGAGAAATTCGAGAAAAAATATGAGAGAAACATCTATATCCTCTTTCAAAACAGTCTGTTACAAACATTTTCAAGGTCAATTTTTGCTTGAAAATCCTTTATGAAATTTCTTTATGTTTTTCAAACATGTTCTAACTTTTATATCTTGTAAAATGTAATCTTAGGTGTATACAATTATGTTATTGTTGAATATTGGTATCGTCCTCGACACCGATGAAAAGCGGTCCATGGCCTATCGGATTCGTCGAGGTTTTATAAATAACGTGCATTATTAATATTAATATTTTTTATTATATGGAATGTTGATTATTTTTGCACTACCGCTTTCAACAATGGTACCGTGATATCATCTAAAGAATTTGGCACAATAATCAAATAAAATACCCCCCCCCCCTTCCGAATTGAAGGGGGTGGTTTCCGCAGTGAACTAGTTCCTGGAAACGAAGACAAACTCAAAGAATAGACTATTATATTGGGATCACTGAACTATTTGCCTAACTCCCCAAACATGGCGTCACGGAGAAATTCAAAATGACGATCTTTAGAGTGTAACTGAGACGTTTTGAGTCGATGGGCCATGTCTTACAACGCATACCATGTACATTCACAAAGAGACCAGAAACAGGGATGATAGTCCGCCATGAATAACCTGATACCACCAACTCTTATTAGTTCAGTTACACATATTCCTCACATATTATTAAATTACTGCCTGAGGCAGGCTAACAGCCGCAGCCCCGAACATTCACAGATCAGGGATATATGATAGGTATGCATTATGCCGTCAGAATATTGACCTATTTGTGTCCTGCCAGTTCTTGTCAGCTTTGTGTGTTTCCTTTGCTATGTTGATAGGCATGTTGATCTGTCATCACAGCTCCCCAGCTAGCGTATCTAATTCCGCTTAAGCTGGTGCTAGGGGCCGTGTGGATACTTCATAGTCTCCACATGAAAAGCTGCAATAAAAGCGCGGCTGACATACTAAGGCTACGTCCGAGATTCCACCGTATTCTCGGGTCTGAATGTTAGGTGCCGAGGGTTGCTTTCCTCTAGTCATATTTCTGCTTTTTAGTCGCCAGACGTCAAGTTTTCTCACCTCTTTCATATCGCTCTAATTTATTACCTCTATATGACAGGATTCTGCTGATGGACTATTAGTCTCCGAGGCCCGCCCTCTGTACATGTCACGCGACAAATATATGTAGGTTTATTGTTTTGGTGGGAAATTTAAGTCGTGCGACGTCGGGCATTACCGGTTAGTTTCTCTGGGTATTCTGGCATTTACCACGTGCCCCATGTTGAGGCGTTTACTCCATCAGACGTTCACAATGCTGATCCATTAACATCAGATATGTTGTTTGAGCTGATCTGTCGTAGCGTATCTAATTCCGCTTAAACCGGTGCTAGGGGCCTTGTGGATACTTCATAGTCTCCACATGAACACGTACAATAACATTGCGGCTGAGATACTAAGGCTACGTCCGAGAATCCACCGTATTCTTTGGTCAGAATGTTAGGTGCCGAGGAATGCTTTCCTGTAGAGTCATATGGTTGCTTTTTAGTCGCCTGATGTCGTCAATTTTTCTCATATCTTGCATATCGCTCCAATTTAGGAACCCATTTCGAAGATGTGCCCTCACCAAGAGGTACAGCTGAACCTACACATGCCCGGATAGCAAATTCGAGTACAGAAGCATAGCCTTCCGTCCTTTACTCCGATGAGGTTTGTGTCTTCTATCTGCGAACCAGATCAAATGCTCAGTCATAAGATCCAGAGGTATTTGACCAGCGGAATAAGTTAAATCTAGACATCATCATCTAGATTAACTTGCCCAATGCAATAGCATTCAGGCCGACGACCATAGCGTGTGATCTGTCAGCTCTCTCATCTGTACGGTATATGATGAAATTCTGCTGCTGGGTTTTTTTTGCCCCAATGTTCAGCGTCTCTAGATAGTTATTTTAACATATGTTTACAAGGAGAATAAACGTTTGGTCGATGACGTGCCTTACTCCACTTTACTACGAGGGTTTCTTGTATCTGGCTCTCATGCAACTCATTAATTTCCCCTCAGGTGTGTTGACAGAGCTATTAAATCGTCAGTTATTTGTATGTAATTTCCCCTCATTAAGAGCGTGCTACTGGTCCTGTGTTCAATCTGGTCTAAGTGTCGGCATGAGCATATACAATGAAATACAGTTGATACTCGGGATGTCATTGGGTAAATTAATGCCGTCCGAATATCGGTCTGAACCGATTGATTTCCAACAAGGAAAGGAGCCGTCGCCTCAGAGGAGTTGATGCTTTAAAGGGACTTCAAAGAGGCCTAACCAGTCCTTCCGTAATATCCATATGTACTTCATATTAAGCTTCGAAACTTCGAATGTATTTCATGTGTGTTTCATATAAACCCCGAAGCTTCAAAGACACTTCATTGACTTGGTTTATGAAGGATCTATTGTTTTGGGGACGTCTTTGGGACGCGGATATTCCCTAATGGACGACGGCTGAATTATTGATGACGGACTAGACGCTTGTAATTATGCGACTTATCCTAACGGCAAATGTAAGAACAGGGGATTATTTGAGACTGCTGGATCTATGCTTCGTGTTCACAAGGCATACCTAATTGTCAATGAGCTCCCAATTGCAACGGAACTCGATTTGTGCCGAATTACAAGCGTCTGATCCGTCATTCATAATTCAGCTGCCATCCATTAAAGAATATCCGCGTCCATAATCCAAAGACCTATTCCGTATTCCATATAACAGTATTAGCACCAAATTCAAAAAGACAATCATAGTACACATAAACATATTTTCGTTATTTTTGGGATAACACTATCCTAGAATAGCACAAATTCTAGTCCTGAAAATTTGGTCGAGTCCGGTGCAGGATTCGAACCAGCGATACCAGAGTCAGGCACCTAATCGCCAGCACTGTATGTCGGCGATCTGAACCACTCGGCCAACGGGCCTCCCACAAAAAATAGGAGGTAGCAGACCGGTAGTCTTTAAAGCGAACATACAGTACCTCTCTGATGATCGTAATGACACAGCTCCCAAAGCTGAATAGACATTTTTTTTTTTTTTTTCATTTAGAAAGTGATCGTATAACAGTATTTTCGACCGAGTGGTTCAGATCGCCGACATACAGTGCTGGCGATTAGGTGCCTGACTCTGGGATCGCTGGTTCGAATCCTGCACGGGACTCGACCAAATTTTCAGGACTAGAATTTGTGCTATTCTAAGATAGTGTTATCCCAAAAATAACGAAAATACTGTTATACGATCACTTTCTAAATGAAAAAAAAAATATGTCTATTCAGCTTTGGGAGCTGTGTCATTACGATCATCAGAGAGGTACTGTATGTTCGCTTTAAAGACTACCGGTCTGCTACCTCCTATTTTTTGTGGGAGGCCCGTTGGCCGAGTGGTTCAGATCGCCGACATACAGTGCTGGCGATTAGGTGCCTGACTCTGGGATCGCTGGTTCGAATCCTGCACGGGACCCGACCAAATTTTCAGGATTAGAATTTGTGCTATTCTAAGATAGTGTTATCCCAAAAATAACGAAAATACTGTTATACTATCACTTCTAAATGAAAAAAAAAAATGAAAAAAAAAAAATAGCCTAGTTTCCTGCAAGAGAGCCCGAAGAGCTAGGTCACATCTCCTTTTGACTGGGTCAAGTTTCATCCCCCACTTCCCTCCAAATATTAACGGATCTTTATACTGACGGTTAGTGAACTGTTCATAATTTGTCAGTTAATTTCGGTAATATGGGGGTACCATTTGGGACTACTTTGGTGCTTCAGAAGCAATTCCTATGGACTTATCAATAAAGTCCTGTGGAAGTTCCATTGGAGTCCCAATGAATGCTAATATGAACCGCTGATATAAATGGATCTCATCAATGGCGGGATCTCGGTGGCCGAGTGGTCTAAGGCGCTTCGTTGGTGACCTCTAGCCTCACACCGCTGAACGGGCACGGGTTCGTGCCCAGCTGGAGCTTGAGTGGAAGTTTGTCAGTTACTTGCCGACGGACGGTGGTTCTCTCCGGGTTCTCCGGCTTCCTTCACCAACCAAACTGACTGTCACCATATTAGTGAAACAACCTTGAGTGTAACGTCGCCAAATCCCCCCCCTCTCAGCAATGGCACTTCTGTAGCGACTTCTTCGTGCTTTACAGCTGTGTTTGCTGACAGTACTTCAGAGATACTTCCAGCAGAGCTGAATTTGTTTTGGGCCACCATTAACATATTTTATACCGGGCTTCTTAGGGACTTCCCTCAGGTTGAATGCATTATACTTGTAGGATTTCAATGACGCTTCTGGATGAAAGCGCCAATGATAGTGCTTCATTTGAAATTCATCACGGGATATTATAAGGCAAAATGGAACTAATCCAACGATTCAGTCTATCAAGCAATGTTCGGATATATCGGACTATGGGACAGGCGAGCCTCACGATTGGTTGATATTCAGATAAATTGCCGGTAGTTGAATATCGGTGAGTGAGTCAAAAATAGTGTCTGTAAATTTCACAAAATTCCTCCGCGTAATTAACGCGCGCTGGCAATATTTACGGTCAATTAAATTCCAGTATGTTTTTAAACGCGGAATTAGTAGAATCGACCAACCCTGGTCGGTTTTGTTTCATTGAAACTGGTACTGAAGAACACCACGTTTTCATACCGCCTAAGTGATCACTAACCTATTGTAATGAAACATAATATTCGGAATTTCATGTTCTGATGTCAGTAGAGTTCTTTCAATGAAATCATGTCATTCATACGGAGCCGTAAAAGTGACATGCAAAAAAAACAATTTATCTCGGGCCCCGACTTATTATCTCGGGATCCCGTGATATTATCTCGGGCCCCGACTTAATTATCACGGGCCCCGACTTATTATCTCGGGATCCCGATATAATTATCTCGGGCCCCGACTTATTTATCTCGGGGCCCGAGATAATTGACTAATGGAATTGAAGGGTCATTCCGCCATTTTATCGACTGTTCTGTTACGTCGCTGAAGTTATTTCCTTATTCCTTATTCTAAATCGATATTCTAAATCGAGCTATGATATATTTCGACAACCATTATGTCTTTCATAACACGAATGGAACCATGTTTTCCCCAATAATTTTTCCACTCTATGAATATAATTGTGAGTAGAATACTTCAAAATGTGTGCCATTAAGATCATTTCTAAAGGGTCGTAGTAAAATCCGTGTACATTCCACAATATTTTGCTAGCCACCTTAAGAATGGTTCAGATATCTTCCTAATAAACTTATCTTTTCTTTCTGGCCCATTCTTATAGGTGTTTAAAGCGGGACCGCCATACCCGCCTAGCCAGCGATAAATGGACTGAAGCCCGTTGTGGTCAATTTACATCGACTGTATCTGTTGGTCCTATTCATGTGTTTTGTGCCACTTTTTCTTAAAGTGGAACCAAACGGATTTCTGGACGAATTTATAGATATATTTGTTACGAAGATATCTAGACCACTCTAAAAGTGGCATAAACATATTTATGGAGGAATAGAACCAACAAATACAGTCGCTGTAAATTCACTATATTGAGATGATATCCATTTAGCGCTGGCTCGGAGGGCATGGTGGCCCCCCTTTAAACACCTAAAAATGGGTCAGAAGGATAGATAAGTGTATTAGGAAGATATCTAGACCACTATAAAAGTGGCACAAAACAGATTTCTGGATGGATAGGACCAACAAATACAGTCGGTGTAAACTGACCAAAACGAGATGATATCCATTTAGCGCTGGCTCGCAGGGTATGGCATCTTCACAAGTCCAGGTCAATCCTACATCCTCGCAGAGGGTTTACCTGGACATTTTTGGTGAATCGAATGAATTTTTGAGTCGATGACTCTATTATACAATCTCGTACATTTCATCCCCCGCGCTTGTTTTGAATTAGCATGTCGGTATCCCAAGCCTACGGATCCGTGTAACCTTGCACAGTTCAATTTTCGTTTTTTGTTTTTGGTTTCTCAAAATAAAAAATTGAAATTTGACCGTCAATTTTCAATTTTCGTTTTTCGTTTTCGCTTTCTCAAAATCAAAAATTGAGATTTGACATTCAATTTTCAATTTTCGTTTTTCGTTTTAATTCGCGCAAAAATGAAAATCAAATATTGAAAATTGCCTCGACTTGTCCGTTTTTCGTTTTTTGATTATAACTTTGACGCGTCAATGTTAACTGCACACGCGCAAGGCTTATGATGTCAATTTCGGTCCGCGGAGTAATATGGGAAGCGCAAATCGGTTGTGTCGGCAGGTGTGGAGCATAATATGTAAAGCCAATAGGGGGGGGGGGGAGATATGGGAGTTTCACTACACTATAGATCCCTGGAGCCAGTCATTCGAGCTGGATTATAATGGGCCAACTGCGCATGTGCAGGATCGTGCAGCAGGTGTGAAGTATTATATGGAGAACAACGGGGCTGATACACATGGGAGTTTCATTAGAGTAGGGTAGTATAATAAATACGTGGGTACCCTAATCATAACCCCCAAAGGCACTTCCCGCGTCGATGCGTTGAAGCGTTTGACGCTCGCACTTAAAGCGTTGAAGGGTTTTTGACGCTGAACGTTGAAGAGCATCTGAACGTTCCAACAATCCAGGTCCCAAAAATAGAGAAGGAAGATTGGACCTGAAGCGTTGGAATATTCAGACGTCTTGCATCAATCGTGGGGATTGTGAGCTTGTTTGAAATGGTGGTTTACGGGCCGCTTGCCGTATACGGATTTCGCGGCCCATCGCCGCGATGCTTACGCTTATTGGTATTACATCGTTGCTGGTATCTTTATAAGTACTATATTTTAAATCAATAACGAATAGCGGTTGTGTGCATGAATGCTGTTCGCTTTTATAGCGCTCTAATTTCTAAACATGTATTTTAGAAATGAGAAAATCTAAGACTGCGTCCTGATTGGCTAAGGCCTCAATGTCAATAACCAATGAGAACAGCGGGATGACACCTGTCCAGACCTGTCTGGTGCATCTTCACAAGTCCAAGTAAATCGTGAATCCTCGCACAGGGTTTATCTGGACATTTTTGGTGATTCGATTGAGTTCATGAGTCGTTGCCTTGAGTCGTTGCCTTGAGTCGTTGCCTCAATCTCGAACATTTCATTCCCCGAGGTTATTTTGAATTAGCATGTCGGTATCCCAAGCCGGCGGTTTTTACTTTGACTCTCGATGTCGATTTCAGCCGGACATCAAAGTTATGCCAGCGATGTCACATCTCAAACCGTGCAGTGGATTGGCGTAATGGCCCAGCTGAGCCTGTTCACTAATAGGTTTATTTTTATCCAGAACTACCGTGAGCAATTACCCAAGGCAGTGTTTAGATAACCTAACAAATCGATCGATACACTGGCTTCCGAGGATGGCCTAGTTGGTCACATGCCTCGCATGCGCCACACCTCTTATACGACACGATTTGCGTTTTCTATTCCACTCGTCGTACCGGAAGTGACATCATAACCCTTCCAGGTGCGAAGTTACGTTTGATACGTCAAAGTTAAAATCAAAAAAACGAAAAACGGACAAGTCGAGGCAATTTTCAATATTTGATTTTCATTTTTGTGTGAAGCAAAACGAAAAACGAAAATTAAAAATTAACCGTCAAATTTCAATTTTGTTTTTTTGTTTTTGTAATTCCAAATCAAAAATTGAAAATTGACGGTAAAATTTCAATTTTTGATTTTGAGATTACAGAAACAAAAAACGAAAATTGAAAATAGACGGTCAAATTTCAATTTTTGATTTTGAGAAACCAAAAACGAAAAACGAAAATTGAACTGTGCAAGGTTACACGGACCCCTACGGTTTTTGCTTTGACTGTCGATGTCGATTACATACAAACATCAAAGTACTTTGGCCCGCAATGAAATCCAAACCTGTCACATCTCATACCTCGCAGCGGATTGGCATAATCAGCAATTTTAGCGCGTTCACTGATTGGTTTGATTTAGAGGAAACCCCTTCATCCAGAACTAGTATAGGTAGCTAACCAAGCCAGTGTATCGATCCTAACAGATGATGAGATCGATCGATACACTGGCTCGCGAAGATGAGGGCATGGCGGCCCCGCTTTAAACACCTAAAAATGGGTCCGAAAGATAGATAAGTCTATTTGGAAGATATCTAGACCACTCTAGAAGTAGCTAGCAGAATATTGTGGAATGTACACCGATTTTACTACGACCCTTTAGACATGATCTTAACGGCATATATTTTGAAGTATTCTACTGACAATTATATTCATAGCGAGGAAAAATTATTGGGCAAATCATGGTTCCATTCGTGTTATGAAAGACATAATGGTTGTCGAAATATATCGATTTTCATGAAGGTTACAACTTTTACATAGCGCGATTTAGAATATCGAAACGGGAATAAGGAATAAAGAAATAACTTCAGGGACGTAACAGAACAGTCGATAAAATGGCGGAATGATCCTTCAATTCCATTGGTCAATTATCTCGGGCCCCGAGATAAAAAAGTCGGGGCCCGAGATAATTATCTCGGGATCCCGAGATAATAAGTCGGGGCCCGATATAATTAAGTCGGGGCCCGAGATAATATCACGGCATCCCGAGATAATAAGTTGGGGCCCGAGATAATTATCTCGGGATCCCGAGATAATAAGTCGGGGCCCGAGATAATTAAGTCGGGCCCCGAGATAATATCACGGGATCCCGAGATAATAAGTCGGGGCCCGAGATAAAAAAAATTTTGTGCATGTCACTTTTACGGCTCCGTAGCTCCGTAATATTCAGATGTTGTTTATCAACTTTAAGCGAGAAATTAGACATGATCTTAACGGCATATATTTTGAAGTATTCTGCTGACAATTATATTCATAGCGAGGAAAAATTATTGGGCAAATCATGGTTCCATTCGTGTTATGAAAGACATAATGGTTGTCGAAATATATCGATTTTCATGAAGGTTACAACTTTTAGATAGCGCGATTTAGAATATCGAAACGGGAATAAGGAATAAAGAAATAACTTCAGGGACGTAACAGAACAGTCGATAAAATGGCGGAATGATCCTTCAATTCCATTGGTCAATTATCTCGGGCCCCGAGATAATTAAGTCGGGGCCAGAGATAATATCACGGGATCCCGAGATAATAAGTTGGGGCCCGAGATAATTATCTCGGGATCCCGAGATAATAAGTCGGGGCCCGAGATAATTAAGCCGGGCCCCGAGATAATATCACGGGATCCCGAGATAATAAGTCGGGACCCGAGATAACAAATTTTTTTTTGCATGTCACTTTTACGGCTCCGTAGCTCCGTAATATTCAGATGTTGTTTATCAACTTTAAGCGAGAAATTCCTATAGTAAGCCCTTCTAAGCACATAGGATGGCCATTTTGGGGGGATTTAGGAATGAAATACTAGCTTGGCGAGCAATTTTTCTGTATTTGGCGCCGTCAAGTTATGTTCAAAAGTTGTTTTCCAGTGGTAGTATCGGTATGATGAATACTGTGGAGTTTGCAATGGAAAACACGGCTACATTCCGACGCATTTTGCTAAGTAGCTTTTCATTCTGGCACAAATAAACCTATATCAATAAAATTCATTAGCTTTTCCGATAATAACTAAATAACAACAGTTTTCTAGTTCTATGTGCGAAAATATATTTGATAATAAAAGAAAATGGGAAGGAAAAATGTCAGTGCTCAGTTCTCAGGAAAGAATTTCCGCTTCCATCCTGGTCGTATTTTCTCGTCAGCGCCAAAACCCTGTCGAACATAATTTTAAAACAATGTTTCTAAAGATCTATAATAGCCGCCATTTTCGGAATATGTCAGCTGTAGCTGGCGAAGTCGTATGGTATAGATATTGTTCTTCTCCTCCTCCCGACTTAGTTCCTTAACTTTTCATCTAATTGACCTATTCATTTCATAAATTGACCTGTCCATAGGGCCAATTAGCCTCATTTTGACATGAAACTTTAGTGCTACCATAAGGATAAGGCCCTAGAAACAGGCCATCAGACACCCGTGGTAGCCGTCGTTCATGTAGTATTACAACACTTGAGTCTATCAGAGACGCGTCGGGCAAGCCTCACTACCGTCTGGGGTGGATAAACACCAGACATGGGAATTAATTACAGGTGATAGCTCAGACATTCTACATTCAATCGTCGTCCACAAAAGAATTTACGCGTCATTCCAAATATACTTCACGATAATTAGCTTCATCTCGTGGTTCTTAAACTATTGGCTAAGCACTCGGAAGTGGAAACATGCGCTATTTTTGCAACACTCATCAGACATATTCCCTGTGTTCATGCTTTTATCAAATTAAAATGTAAAAAAAATGGTTTGCTACAAGTTTTCAATGAGGAGAGCAAGACATCATGATG